>CAIGRP010060110.1:3833-14748 GCA_903798385.1 Fraxinus cuspidata | reverse complement strand
CAGGTACGTGAGTATTTGGTACATTTCATACATATTTGGTGTGTTTTATTGATCTACCTGAGATTTTTTTGGTCCCTTCTTTTCGGATTTTGTAAATGAGAATTGGATTTTTTGGGTGCTGTGAGTATGCAGAACGAAAGAATGGTAGATGAGGATATGTGTGTGTTGTTACCAAATAGATCTATTTTATCAGAACCATTGGGAAAGCCATGGCCCCATAAAGCTCCCAAATGTTCTAATTGAGCTCCCATGTTCATGAGGGTATATTTTACACTTATTCAACACCAAGTTTTTGTTCTTGAGGGTGTATATTACGTGCATTCATCGCCAAGTGGTTCAGGGTTGCCTTTAAAACTTAGGAGGTCCATCTTGTGAGGCATTAGTACACTCTTCAAACGAGGGCATTTGTCAGTCTGTGCGGCACCCTGAAGTCAACTAATTTTCTGTATGAAGAATTTAAGACTTGTTTCCAAATTTGATAACTCCTTATTTAGTAATTTCCGATTAGTGGTTTTCTCTTAAATCACATGATTCAAATTCTCTATTTGCTGGCTATTTTATATTTCAATGTATAGTGGTAATAATAGCCTGAATGCCCTTCCTTTTGCATTTAAGCTTTTCACCCCATGGAAAAGAGAGAAATCTTACTATCTGATTCTTCACATGAATGCATGTATGTGTACACTTATGTATACATTTTATTTTAATTATATATTTTCTCTGTGAAATATAGGCATTGTGCGAATTATATACATATCAATCGTGTTGTGATATTGAACAGGATATAGTCATGTATGTGAATTCTCCAGGAAGATCAGTTACAGCTGGTAATGTATCTATTTTCCTTTTGTACTCTTATCTTTTCTAGCTTGGACCACTCATCTGTCTCATTTGCTTCCAATTATTGTGGTAGATATGGCAATATTTGGCACTTTGGATGAGCAGATGTATTTGGATTTACACAATCCAGTTACTGAGAAAGTAGAGAATTCAAAACACTCGTCATCATTCCTTAAGGCCACCACAACCACTCTGAGAAGGCATCATGTGTTGCTCATATCAACAGCTATTTGTTTTCTTTCGAGACAAACGAAAATTTTAAGAGGGCTAGGTAGTTTTTCCACTAGGTTTGTAGCAAGCAAGAAAAAAAAATTGCAATCACTTTTCCAATATTGAAAGTAAAAATTACTGTCTCGATTGGACATGGGAGTTAGTTTTTGGTTTGGAGAAAATATTTGGGCAGACATATAGCTTTTCAGTGCTGCTTTTCTTGAAAATGCATAATCGTGGAAGTATACTGCCCTTCTGCTTAGAATTCCAATATCGCGAACAGCTTTACGTTCTTTCCATCTCTGTAATTGATAGCTATTTTTATTTCTACATTCACATCACATGATGGAGAGGCTTATGCTTACCTGCTTAATGTTCTTGCGCCGGAGCACTGCAGCCCTGCCACCTTAGGTGCCAAAGATGCCACCGAAAAAGCTAATTTAATTCTTGATCATGCAGAGAGAATGAAGTGCAAAAGATATATATCTCCAAAGGATATAGTTAAAGGGTCGCCCAATTTAAATCTTGCATTTGTTGCGCAGATATTCCACCAGAGGTAAGAAATTAACTCTATTGATTATGATAACTAGAGATATTTTAATTTTAAAAGCTATTTATTCTTTAACTGCCATGGCTACGTTTCTTGGGCAATGAAATTATGCCTTCGTTGGACAAAAAAAAAAACAATAATAAGCTTTTATTACTGCCACTAAATAACAAGTGTTTTTGCAGGTCATGTTCTCTCTGTCTATGCATGTCTCCCTCTGAAACCCTTTAAAATGTTCAACCATTTTACTATTACATTGCATTACACATCTGACGTTAAAATTTCTTAGCTTGAAATTTACTGCTGCTATTATTTTACAAATATTGTGGGATGAAGGTCATTAGCCATCAACATGATACTTAGTTCTAAAATAATATTTTGGATTGCTTAGTAAATTTTCAGGTAATCACGCCTAGAAACTATAAACAAGGCACTCAGTGGTAGCTCACACAATGAAAGAACCTCTACTACAATTAAGTGTGTGTTTAGGTTATAATCCTTGTAAGGAAATTATAATGATAGGAGTAATAGGTCATATAAATTGTGTGGATAATAAGTGGCAGTAGTTGTAATTGTAATCAAAATTAAAGTTTAACTAAAAATTGTAAGTAACTTGACAATGTTTCCCATACATGCTCTAAGCTTATTTTAGAACCTTGAGTAGTAATATTCTTCAGAAAATCTTTCGCTTTTCTTTAATTTCATCTTGCCCTCATATTTGTTACCAAAATGTCTAAAAAAGTTTAAAGGAATTGTTTTTTTTCTCGGGAATGGCTTTTTTACAAACAACAAAAATATCTCTTTCGCAGACATGATGACAGATGATGAACTAACATCTAAAGAAGAGAGATGCTTTCGCTTATGGATCAATAGTCTGGGAATTGTCTCTTATGTCAATAACTTGTCTCTGGATGTTAGAAATATGTGAGTTTTTCATCTATATGAAAATGTTTTACCATAATACGAAACAATGCAAAATTCTAGGATGCATCAACACCCTCTAAGCGCCAGTGAGTTGGTGTCCAGCACGATCAAATCACTAGGTGACATGTACAAATTATTTTTTCAATTTTGTACAATTAAGACGAACATCTGCTCTAAGTTTGTGTGAAATCATTAAAAATCACTCAATGCTATTGGATACCCAACTAAACTCTAACACGTGTATCGCACGTGCGTACCACTAGTATTAATTAAAAGGGGATACGTATTTGGACAAAGAAATGGAGACAGGAGATCCAGGCTCCCGAACTTGATTCAACTTTTTAATAGTATTCAATATTTAGCTGTCTTCAACTTTTGTCTTATAGAAAATTCAAAATATATATACCATTAAATTAAATTAGAAGTCAAAAAATGTGTTGATAATTAACACAATATATGAACATAGACCTAGGATGGAGATTAAATTTGATGCCTAGATGAGGAAAGAGGAGACAACCTTAATCAAAAGTCCAAGTAACAGTTGGCATGCCAATGCGCAAAAAGATCTCAATTTTCAATCATAAGCATGTTTGTTCCCCACATTTTGGACATTTGGTCGTCTATGAACTACAAGAGGAACTCGGTTGGAATTTCATAGATAATCTTGCTTGAGAAAAATCTTTCTTTCATTATTTGTGTAATTGACCCGGCAATGGAATACTATAGCGAATAAGATTTTACTTTTCTCTAATATAGTTAAGTATTATTTAATCTCCCATGTCAAAATGAAATTTAATTTGCTACATGTATTTTGATTTTATTGTGATTCTTGAATCGGCGGATGGATTCTAGTTTAAAAAATTGGATGTAACGCACCTAAACTTTAGGCTTTTTGACTTCTCGCTTCATAAAATTAGTCTAAAAGTATTCTTTCATGGCTACAAAAAATTAGTCCAGCGCAAAACCCATGTCCCGTCTACTCAACTCCTAATTTTAAACCACCTTAAAGTACAGTTATAGTTCTACCATTGCTGGAAGCTTCTAAACTCCGTAAAATTATCAAATATTTTTGTGGTTGTAGTCAAAATGTTAAATGGCATTAAATACATGATGAAAGCAGATGTTGATATTTATTTAAAGTCACTGGACAATATAGTTCAATAGGAGCCCAATTTCTACAAATATGAAAGGTCTAAATTTATATGGAACCACAAAGCAGTGTTAAAGACCTACTTTTTATGCTTAGCATAAATTGAGGACCTTCTATAGAAGATTTCCTTTATTTATCAATAGTTTTCTATGTGCTTTCTCCTTGTAGGCTGTAACTAATAAAACTAACTTTTTAATTTATTAAAAACATTTGTTTTGCTTTTATCTCTGCCTCCAGAATTCCTACAGCCGCCACCTCCCTTCCCGGCTTTTGAGACTGCACATCAATTTAAAATTTAAGAATTTATAGGCTATATATTTATATTTAATACTTTTTAATATAGAAGACCGCGTATCAAATACTTGCCCGAGGAATGTCTCTAAAGTTATCTTTCGAGTGTAAAAAATTGAAAGAATATACAAAAGAAGGACACGACATGTGACTCATTGAATCTATGCAACAGAGTATTCCAGGAGTGTTCTTGCATATAAGTCGTCACTTCGAATTCTCGACAGCAACACATAACCTTAGTACAAGTGTTTGAGCATCATAGGCCGCCATTTGTACTCTAATGATGGTCTTGGCCCTCTCCTTTTTCTTCTTCTAGTGTAGCCACACGCAAGCTCCTTCCCACAACCCGTTCTCTCTTTCAAATAGTAGAATATACAGGTTCATTAGCAATTTTCTAATTTTCCCTTCTTGTTCTCTTATTTATAAATATTAGTAAATTTTGGATACATTGCTTAAAATAAAAATTAAGTTTAAGTAATTTTTAAGCTTAAGTGTAAGTAAAACTTGGTTTATATACGTTTTCTTTCATTGGTGGTAGTAGAAGTTATCTTAGAACTGACCAACTAGTCTAGTTCAAACATTTTAAGTGCAAAATTGAAAACTAAAGCTAAAATATATGAATTCTATTTAAAATAAAAATATAAATGTAAATGTAAAATATATATGAATTTTAATTTTGAAGATTTTTATTAGACATGTCCGTAACATTTTCGTGTCTCTTATTTTGGAAAGTTACCTATCAACATGTGTATATCGCCACCTTTCTCGTATTCGTGCTTGTTTTCATATAGATTTTTCCCAAGATTAAGAAATGAGAATACAAGTATTAGCTTGTTTTCTTCACTTCAATTGGACCAGTCAACACCTAGACAACCAAATCCGTGGACAAAATTTGATTGGGAATTCAAAAGTAAAGTCAATTCCCATACGCAACTTGATCTGCCCATCCCATTTCTTGGAAAGGTAACATTTATCATCATTTAAATAATGATGAAATGATTTGCTCAGCAGAATTGCTTAGCTCATGCTAAATAACGATGAAATGACATTTCAATTCAACAAATTTAATTTAATTATTGAATGAAAATTTATTGTGCTATCAAAAATGAGAAGAAACCAGTAATTAATATATAAGAAATTATTATATTCCTTTTAATAAGGTAATAAAGTTGATCTTCTAAGACGAGCTCTAAGATTCAATAAACCCAAACTTTCGGACCACCCTCCAACACACACATTTTAGATAACGATGAGAATAATAAAGTCAAAGAAAGCCATTGTGGAAAATATTATCCCCATATTAATCAGTTATCATCATAGCCAAATCCCTTCCGCGTTGACTACTTGTACACTGCTTATATATATCACTAAACTCGTTGTCGAAAATAATATCCCCTTTACAACTAGAAGATCATCTAATTAATTACATTAAAAAGTGAAGAAGCAGTAATGGTGGTGGCGGCGGCGGCGGCAGCAGCAAAGCAAGAAGTGGCAGCCGGGCCTGCGGCAGCATTGGAGGTGGAGAGGTTCAAGCCTAAGAAAGGAAGTGTTTTTCCAGCAAAGAGGAGGTCTGTGAAGAAAATGATATTCGATGATATTGTTCATTTTTTCATGCTTAGGTTCCCACTTCAAAAGCCATAACCCATTGGTGTACTAATAGTGTGCATCCATAAGAACGTTATTTCATGTGAGTGAGAGGGCAATATTAACGTTGCCGTTTGTTCCATGCATGTAATATTAAGACATTCATTTAGATAAATGGCATGTATATTTAAGTTTTATAATCATAAATATATTTATCTTCTCTCGAAACATTACATTTTTGCCTCGATATGCATGTCATCGAAATTTTGAACCGCGCCACTTAAGAGATCAAATCCGTTTGCCATTGCAACGATTGCGAAATCAGGTAAAAAGAAATAAAGAAAGCTTTCAAAAAGGCCGCTGCTCCACGAACTCAATTAGTGGTCGAGGGGACTGATCCGACCAGTGACACTTGATGTCATTATTTCATATTGTCAAGGAAGACAAACTTTCCAAAGTGTCAAGGAAGACACTTGATGTCATTATCACTTAGATTTTTTTTTTTTGGAATATATATGAGCTTTATTTTTATTCAAAGCATTAACCTAATATTCTTCTTGAATCCTGACGCAAGGTAATAAATAATAGTAGACATTTTTATCAGTTGACACATAGTAATAAAGACTATATGCGTACAATTGATCAATACACTGATAACAAAGTAATCACAAAGAATAACAATGAAATTTCAAATCTGGTATTATTCCATATGAGGTGCGTCAGGATTTCAACAAGGGTAATTGTCAACTGTGGCTTGCATATACAATTATGCATGAACTGCGGGTGGAATATTGTAGCTACCCAATTTTATTTATTTTTCTATACATTTAATTAATCTCACTGCTAAATTTTTTGAAATAATAAAATAATAACAAAGCAAACAAGTCTGACATCATTTAATAAATAATTTTCAAATGGTTTAATGTTAACGTTGTACACTAAGTATTTGACTTAAAAATCATTATCTTACTTTATTATAGCTAATTATACATACCTTCGATGATATTTCATTAATATTTAATTTATACCTAATTTGTAAAAGCATAAGGCAATTGGGAATCAAGGGAATATAATATAGCCCCCATTTTTGAGGGAAAATGTGATTTTGAATAGTGGTATTTTGGAGATGTATGGTTAAAAAATAAGATAAAGTTTTAAATTTACACATAAAATTAGTTTAGAAAAGAATGTGTGGTTGAAAACAAATATTGAAAAAATAAGGGTCAAATAGGAGCATAGTAATCTAATTTTTAAAGCTAAATTATTCTTTTGAATCAGGCTTATCCTTTTCGGGATTCCTTGACTATGGACCTACTGAACCTGTCAAGTACCTAATACATAATTGTCCCTTCATTTGAGGGTAGGCACCAACCTCTAGTATATGCATTGTCACAACTTCAATGCAAAACTATATGAGCGAAAGCTCTATAAGTAATGATATGCGTGATCATAAGCATAATCAGATGCATGATGTGTTATCATTTACTTTATATCTCAGCTTATTCGTTTTCTATCTTTGTAGCCCCGAATCCCATTACGATAGTATTGTCTAAGCTCAAATATCGACAAGTCAACAATAATCACGTTATTTCCAAAAGCATGTGGGTCCATTCTTGTTGCTACAACAACTCAAGATTCCACGATGTATCCATCCTAGTCGCTATAACAACTCGGCAACTCCACCAGCATATAAATCACACATCAGCCTAGCCAAGATATATGGTGTTCTTTGTATTAACTTGCAATCCTCAGACCACTATAGGATCTCTTGACACCGCTCATATACTAGAATTGAACCCTTGAACATGGTATCATTAGCTACCGAGAGTGACAATCGGAAAGCCTTAACACGTATATCTATTCGAACGCAAATAAATGTACAATACTACACCTTTAAGGCAATTATTATTAATATTCATTGTTATCTTCTCATTTCAAATGTCATATTTGAGTATTCAAAATCATCTTATTTTTTTTACTTTATTCTTCGCCTTTACAAGTTATGCATAGTTACATCTCTCATATACATGAATATGTATACTTGTGCATAGGATAGAGATGCATTAATATAAATCATGCATCACATATGATGGGTAATAGTACATACGTACATGTATAACAATATTTTATATTCATATCGTATCTCAAATACTCCAATATAGAGTTTTGTTTTACAAGGTTGAATCGATTATTTTATTGGGTTTTGTTTCTTGTGTTAAAGTGATGTTACCAAACTGATCACGGGTTTTTTTCGATCAAACCAGCCGGCCCAATTGTTTTCAAAACACTGACAATTAGTTACCCATACAAAAAGTATACATAATGTATCATTAAAAAGCTTATTGAGTCAAGATTTTAAATCATTTTATGGATCTCACTTCGAAGTATTCCACAAAGAGTTATACGCTGTTAGAATTTGGGTGTAACTCGAATTTCTTGTTGAAATAATTGAAAAGTTCTAATTAAATACACGTCAAGAGGAATTTTTAGTTTAGAATGTTATTGGAATATTATGTCAAGTTGAAATTCTATTTTGAAAGTCCATTTAGAGTTTAAAATTGATATTGGATTTGAAGAAGAGTTCCGAATGGAGAAAAATACTATTAGAAGTTCTTTGGTCGAGACATGGCGCCTAGGCCCCAAGGTCGTGGCACCTAGGCGCCAGGTTGCTATTTTGGCTGGCCCGACGCATAGGCACCCGTGGTGTGTTCTGGGTGTTCTGTGTTTTTCTTTCCTTTTTCATTTTGGACTCCTTTTTTTTTTACATTATACTTTATCAACAACTCTACTGGGAGGGTTTGAACGTTCCCTACATGTTCCCTATAAATATTAGACTCTTCTATACAATTTCATAAGTATGAAAATAGATTACTAGAATTATATGATCGATTATAATTTTATCTCTTCTCCATTACTCTTGAGTCAATAAAATCTCTTAATTCATCTGTCATGTTTTTTGTCTTTATTATTATTTTGCTTGACCAATACTTCATTATTTTTCATATAATTTCAACAATTCATTCTAGTGGTTGGTTTCATCAAGTGGTATTCAAACGATATATAATTATTGTATTTTCAACATTGCTAACATCGATCTCGGCATATTAATTTGTCTTCTAACAAGAGATATTTTGGTTGTTTAACAACATGTGGTATCAAAGTGATTCTCGTATCTTGTGTGTTTTATAACAAATGGTATCAGAGACTAGGTTTAACAGTTCTGCAAGAGTGTAGGGTTTGAATGTTTGAGATTTTTGTTCGTGATGACTTTCATGTAGTATGAAATTTCATTTTTGGATCGGAGCACTATATTTTCACTATGGCAGGTTAAGATGCATTCATTACTCGTACATCAGGATTTGGATGATGTGTTGCTATGAATTGACAAGATGCTCTTAACTTTGACTGCAAAGGAGAAATTACGGAAGGATAAGAAGGCAATTTCTCACATTCATCTTCATCTATTGAATACAATTTTCAGGACATTTTGAAGAAGGTTTCAGCAGCTGCTCTATGGTTGAAGTTGAAGTAATTGTACATGACTAAAAGCCTGACAAGTAAGTTGAACCTCAAGCAGCGTTTATACTCTTATCGAATGGCAGAGGGATGATCATTTGAAGATCACCTAGCTATATTTAAAGAAATCCTCGCTGATTTGGAAATTCTGGAAGTAGAGTATGATAAGAAGATTTAGTCATGATTTTATTGTGTTCATTGCCCGCTTCATTTTCTTTATTTGGAGACACGATCTTGTATAGTCGTGATACTCTTATCATAGAAGAGGAGTATGATGCTTTGTATTCAAAAGAGAAGATGAAGCATGTGGTTTGTGAGGCCAGAGATGGAGAAGGCCTGGTTGCTCATGGTAGTTCTAGAAGGTACAGATCGAATTCTAAGTTCAGTAATAAGATTTGTAACTACTACAAGAAGAAGTGACACATGAAGAATGATTGCTACAAATTGCAGAATAAAGAAATGTTGGTTAAAAGTTGATATGGGAAGCAATCAGAGACTTCAGGTGAAGCAGACATCCCAGAGAACATTGTGAGTGAGGGAGATCATTTAGATATTTCTGATATCGAGTCTAAGCCAGAGGAGGATTGGATTCTGGATTCAGCGCGTGTGTTTGATATATGTACTAACAATGACTTGTTTATTACATATGAAACTGTTTCCAAATGTGTCATGGTTATGGAAAACAACGCACATTGTCGGGTTGCTAGAATTGATACGGTCAGATTGAAGCTATTGGATGGGACAAGAAGAACACTTGGCCATGTTCAATATGCTTCGAATTTGAAGAAAAATCTCATCTCGTTGTTTATCTTTGATTCAAAGGGTTATGAGTTATTTGGTGGAGGTGGAGTTTTGAAGGTTTGTAACGCTGCCCAGATTGTATTGGAGTGACAGAAAATATCTTAGTTATACATCTTGTAGGGTCGTGCAGAATCTAGAAGAGTCAATCAGCATAGTTTCTGTACCATGGTGGACATTCAGTTTGGTACAATACCTTTAGGAGCTCGTAAAAGGGTCAGATTTGAAGAATACTGCTTAGTGGAGTTCTGGAGATATGGATAATGCCGTTTAGACACCATCACCCGTGGTGCCATTGTATTCAATTGCTAAGGATGGACACAGTGGTAAAAGGTATGTGGATACTGATTTTGTTGAGCATGATTTCAGCATAATAGAAGTGTACAATCTAGTAAGGGGCCTACTTCAAAAACATTTGGGTTTGATTATGCTTTGGGGTGTGTTATAGCCCAATTTTGTGAATTTTAAAATCATTATGATTTTTTTGAGAATCTAAGGAAATTATGCAAAGGAGTGCTTGGATTCATTAGAAGATGTGGAGTATTTTGTGTTTGGTTACAGAAATCAATTTTGGTTATTGTTGAAGAGTCAATTCATTCCTTGTAGATGAATTCTCTTCTCTAGGTGGAGAAAATCTTGGAGATTTGTTCACTACAGTAGAATTCGTGTGAAGGTGGAGATTGTTAGAATTCGTGGGTGACCCGAACTCTTTATTCAAGTAATTGAAAAATTCCAATTGAAATGCACGTCAAGATAAAATTCAGTTTGGAATGCTATTGGAGTTTTATGTCAAGTTGAAGTTCTATTTTTTAAACTCATTGGGAGTTGAAATTTGGTATTGGACTTGAAGAAAAGTTCGAAATAGAGAAAATACTATTGAAAGTTTTTTTGCTGAGACCTGGAGCCGAGGCGCCAAGGTCGCAGAGCTTGGACGCCAGGTTGCTATTTTACAATAGCAGGGCTAGCGCTTTTGGCGCCGTCCCGATACTTTGGCACCTAGGCACCACCTATATGTTCCGGGTTTTCCGTCCTTTTCTCTCCTTTTTTTTTTTTTT
>CAIGRP010060098.1:0-19176 GCA_903798385.1 Fraxinus cuspidata | reverse complement strand
AAAACTATATATATATATATATATATTGAAAATAATGAAAACCAAACGAGAGCATCTCATATTTAACAATATTCATAAAAAAAAAAATAAAAAATTGTACACGTAACAAATTGTTCGTGTACAATTTTTAACTCCGCCTACTCGAAATTGAAGTAGCTGGTTCCAAGTCCGAATAAAGGAGGAAGGTTTGTTTATCTCTTGTTTTTTATTTATTACTATTTTAAAAAAGAAAAATGTTTTGAAAAATGTTTATTTAAAAAATATTTTGAAAATGTGTGTATATATTTTAGGTCTAGACTTTAGCAATTAGTATACTGTTATTTAAAAATAAAAATAAAAAAATAGACGAGTCGAGCGCCCACGAGCGGCGAGCTCGGCTTGTCAATTAGTATAGTGTTATTAAAAAATAAAAATAAAAAAATAGATGAGTCGAGCGCCCACGAACGGCGAGCTCGGTTCGAAGTGGGAAAGCTCGGCTTGTCATGGACGAGCGAGGGCAAGCTCACTTTCAGAAATTTTATACTTCTTTTTGTCATGATTAAATCATTAAATTAATATGTCAATTGAGTCACTCCATACAAGTTTATTAACTTGCGAAACAAATGCAATGATGTTTTGTATCAAGATAATATTTATTTATATCATGTACGCATATATATTAAACTTATATACTCTAAAAACTGTGGGGGTGAATAGCTGGAGAAAACCCCGAGCTCGCTTACGAAAAGTGAAAATTGTAGACACTCTAAGATAGAACGAGAAAAATGAAATTTGATTAATTCAACATCGATTTTGGAATAATTAGAATGTTTCTCATTTGACAAGGATTATATCAATTCTGAATAAACTGATGACTTTTAAGAAATTAAAAAGAGCTTTTCAGACCCAAAATTACTTTTGGATCCGTTTGGTAATATTATGAAAGTTCTAATTAGAAGTGTTTTGAAAAAAAGTTGGTTCAAAGTGACTTTTCTAAAAGTATTTAAGAAATAAAAAGTTCTTTAAAAAATTAATTTCTAAACAAAAATTAAGATAACTTTTTTCAAAAATTCTTCAACGGGACATCAAGTAAACGTAAAAATAAAAATCATGCCTAACAGGCCTTAGATGGAACGATTTAGTTAAAAATAAATTATTGACATCCATATATTTTACTATAAATTACGAGTCTTTGTCATATATTCAAAGGTCGAATGTGCAATCTTGTAAGCATTGACTGATAATTTCAAGCCATTTTTGGAGGGATAAATAATAAGATAATGTTAATTATATGCTTAGGAAAGTGCCTCTGAGAGGGAATTAATGTCAAAATATTTGAAGAAGCATGATTCATGCCTTCTTCCATTTCTAATACTTAAAAAAAGAAAATTTGCAATCGACATCTCCAATCTAATAATATTATATAAATAGATGTTCAGTCTTCAATTTCTGGCATTTTATAGGTTTTTTGTTGCGTTTGGTCCCAAACAAATGATTTCCGTCAAGGTTGCATTAAAATGTTCGGAAATTTGCACTTTTCGTCTCCAACTTTTGCAAACTTTTACGAATCTAACTTCAATATTTTTTATTTATTTATTATTTTTACATCACACATTCCCAACCTTTCGCTAAATTACAAACAGGGCGTTGGGAGGAGGTCCTACCCAGCCCCCAACCCATTTAATTTTTAATGTTAATATATATTCTGTGAAAAAATAAAAAAAAAGAATTCCTATAACCATGATTACAAATCAAGTCCTTCTTTCCATTTTTCCCTAAAATCAACGTTAAAATGACAAATTCACCCTCCCTTTAAATAAACAAACATCATATCTAAATTAATTAAAAATAATTGACAAGAATTTTTTTTTTAAAAAAAAAAGCAACCCTCACAACTCTTTGCTTCTTTATTTTTTTGGTCAATTGTTTTCAATTAATTAAGGTGTGAACAATTTGTATTTTTGAAGAATTCGTCATTTTACACGAAATTAACAAACAAAATGACGTGATTTATAATTAATTGAAAAGTTGAGGATGTATGATACTATAAAAAAGTTGTTAGTAATAATTTGCAAAAGTTGAAAACAAAATGTGCAAATTTTCCAAAAATGTTAGTGGGTTCTCCCCGACCACCATTCCCCCTCAACTAATCTCCACTAGTTTTCTTCGTGCCTTACCTATGTTGTTACCAAAAGTTTCTTTTTACATAAATTTTTGCTTCTCTTTTATTTTAATTGATGCCTCTTCAATTCTAACTTTTTAAAAGCTAAGTCAAAAAACTATTAGGGACCCAGCTACTATGGAATAAAAAGTCGAGGGGCCGGCGACCTCCGCTACAATTTTTCCTATTTGAAACGTTGAAACTGTGTATTGAATTTTAATTTTTCTTGGTAACCTGTCCGATATACAAAGAATCAAGACACAACACTATATTATCATATCATTTCACAAAATAACTTTTAATTTTTGTTTTCTGTATGGAGTCCAATATGAAGACCCGTCTTAAGTGCACTGCATCATAAAGCATTATAAATAGAAGCCAACGAGTCTTATCAAGAAACACCCAACTTCAGAGAATTCATTTTATTTGGAGAACTCTCTACCCTTAATTCACTTTTCATCTGAAGAATATGTCATCAGGCTGTGGTTGTGGCTCAAGCTGCTCTTACGGCAGCAACTGCAGGTAAATTCTCGACTTAATATTCCTACTATATCGAGGATTATAAGGTTGTCTTGCGTTGTCGAATTTTTTTAAGATATTAGTATTTCTGTTTTGGAAACTCAAAAGAAAATTTCTTATCCTTTTTCTATAACACTTACTCGTACCAATTTACTAATACGAACAAAGATTAAGAGAGGGACATGTGGCTACTCGATATGGTTCTTTGTTAATTTACTCATCCGTTTTCGTATTGGCAGTTGCGGAAAAATGTACCCGGACGTGGAGAAGAGNACAAAGATTAAGAGAGGGACATGTGGCTACTCGATATGGTTCTTTGTTAATTTACTCATCTGTTTTCGTATTGGCAGTTGCGGAAAAATGTACCCGGACGTGGAGAAGAGCACAACAGTTACCATCATTGAAGGGGTCGCACCAACGAAGATGTAAGTCATCATCACATCCATTGCAACTAGTATTTGGGGTGTTTTTGCTTGAACTGTATGACATGAAAGTCTCATTCATATACAGTTCTGATAGGGGGATTTTCACATATCTCAATAAAGTCTATGATTTGTTTACTTCTTACTTCATCCCTTGGAAGAGATCGCAGGTGCAGTGCCTATTCACTTTGAATCGGATCTTACACTTTCAAATCAGTCCTTTTAGCGCTTAGTTAGTGCAGCCTTTGAGCGAGATCCAATGACGGAGGTTCAGGATCTTCTATCGTCCCCCTTTTCTGTAAAGTAGTTACTACCTGAGTCACGGAAGATGTTTTTTGATCAATAGCCACATAAATAAATATTACATTTCGACTTGTCGATTGAGATCCGTATCTTCTCCTTCTCTTTGTCTTCTCGCTGCTTTTCTCGTCCATCCTACCCTGCACCGCTTACAGATTCAATTGCAAGTATTTAAGCATCCATTAGTTAAGGTGTAGTTCAGATTCAAGTTGGTTCAGATAGGGCGAAATCTTGGGCTCCTGTAGCCTCATTTAACTACCCCCTTAAGCTTCCCAAGTTGATAACAGAAGGACTACGACTACTTATGGGGTGCTAAACTTAACTTATCAACAATCCGTGTAACTTCCACTTATTTGTGTATATTAAGTAGTTTCTTAACTTATCCATTTTAGTACGATGACATCCATTTTAAATATTCTCATCTCCGTTATGTTAATCATGCGAAAATTTTATGGTCACAGGTACTCGGAGGGATCTGAGAAAAGCTTCAGTGCTGAAGGAGGTCATGGCTGCAAGTGTGGATCAAACTGTCAATGTGACCCTTGCAACTGCTGATGCAAACAAATGTTCTAAGCCCCAAAAATTAATCATGGATTTGATAAAAGTGTGTGTAATAAAGATAAATATAATAAGACAGCCTTAACTTCTGCAAATTTGTTTACTGTATTTGTCTGATGTTTTCTGGGTGTTATTCTGTTTGTAATTTATGTTTGCAGTTTGATTACTGGGCTTGAATTTCTGTATTGAGGAGACTTGAATCGAGCAGAGCAGTTGACATCATCAATATAGCTCTTTCATTATTGTGTTAACTTCTAATCAGTTACGTACCTGTCCTGTTATATTTGAGGATATTTGACCAGTGCCCGCTCTTGAATTTTTATTGTGTCATATGTACATTACAATCTATAGATTATTACACACACACACACACACAAGCGCGACTGTTTAAGTGGTGAAAAGATTTTAATAAATTTAATTTATAGCCACCTCATCCACGGTAAAAACAAAAATCTGTAAATTATGATATACAACAATTATTTCACTTGATTTCGTGGGTTTTAGGTCGAACTTTTTATGGAATATTTGGTAAATAGTTGAAAATAAGGTTATAAACAATTATTATAAATAATTCTTTTACAAATAACAACATTCAAAATTACAATAATAATATTCAAACTTTTAAAGTTCTCTCTAAATTTACTCTTTCCGCATTTTGAAGGAAGAAAAGTTGAACGTCAATTTTAATTAGAGGCATGAGTTATAAAAAAAAAATGTTGGGCAGCACCATATGAATAGAATTCCATTTGAGTATGAATTTTAAAAAGGGGAAATTTCATATTTAAGAAATTTAAGTGTGACCTATTTCGAAATTAAGAAACAAGGTATATTATTTTAAAAATAAGATATTAATTAAATTTTATTTATAAAATAAATAATTAAATATATATTTTATTAATTAAATATATTAATGTCACAATATTATATAATTTATGGTTAGAGTTATGTATTAATCACAATTATAGACGTCACAATCACAAATTTATCAAATTAATATATCACGTATTATTTCTTGACCACAAATTACAAATTTTATAAGTCAACTTATTTCATGGTCACAAAATATTAAATTAATTAGACACAAATTATTTCTAGGTCACAAATGATGTTATTGGTCACAATTTAACAAATTTTTAGGTCACACGTTATTTATTGCTCACAAATTATCTATTTCATTGACCACATATCAAAGCCGAAGATGACGACGCCTCTGCTGAAAACCACCCCAGCTGCTACGTTGTGATGTCGGGATGACGCCGTCGCTCTGAAAGACGTCTCCACAACGGCATCGTGAGTGCCACTACTGTAGCAACTTGCATAATATTATGGTCATGTCGATGGCGTTGTGCGCAATGCTCGCCTCCGGTGGTGGTTAGGTATGGTAAAGAAAAAGGAGAGACGGGAGAGAGGAAGATAATTAGAGTACGGGAATGAAATTTCGTGGGGGTGGAGATAGTGTGGATATATAGATTAATTTAATTTTAAAATATTATTATTAATATTAAAATGTAGAATTAACATCTGATTTTTGAAAAAACAAACTTTAAATCTCATTTTTGAAATGGTAACTTAAAAAAAGTCTAGTTCAATATAATTTTCACTTTTAAAAAAGTTGTTTTTGCTACAAATACAAAAGGTGGGCTTGCTTCGGAGAAAAATGGCGGACCTAAATTTGGGGCCTTGGCAGTAGCCCATGCCTTTGACTTCGGTGTAATGTAATTCGAGAGAATTAAATACAGATACCGACATTTTTCATCACATCTCTATTACTTAATCATGTCTATTACTATTTAATCAAAGTTTTCATTTCTCTATGCGCTTAACTTATTTATATCAATCTTAAAAGGGAGATATATTTTTTAAGAAGATTTTTGCGCTTACATTGCATAAACTTTTCTACTTCTTCATATAGAAAACTTTGATTGATTGAATCAAACTTGTGAAATTATCATATTTATCAAAGTTTCTAATTACTCTCTTAGTACTTCATTTATTACAATTATTCATTAAAAGGGAGAAATATTTTGAGAAAATTTTTGAATCTAAATTACATTTGATTCTTCTTCATCTTCTCATTAATAAACTTTGATTTGTTGAATTTAATTTTTAACCATCATATTTATCAAAAGTTTTCATCTAACACTTGATCTATCATTTGTTACTATTCATTAAAGTGTTAGTATCTTTTAGTACTTAACTTGTTTGTATTATTTATCAAGAGAGCAATTTCATTGTAAAATCACTTTAATAAATTGGGTCATGTTGAAGTCCCTTAAATATCAACATTATATAAGGATCGGTGCTCCTTGTTGTAAGTCACTGTGTGGGTCATATTGAGGGCCCATAAATCTTAATAGTGTGTGTCATATTGAGATCCTGTGAAATCTCAATAGTGGGTCGTGTTGAGGTCCCATAAAACTCAACATTGTATAAGGATCGACCCTTCTTGTTTGTAAATCACCGGAAGCATTGTAAACGGTTAGTTGCACAATAAGTCAATCAACATAGTGAAAATGCCTTGCTCTTGTCGAGGAATTTGGTAATGGAGGACGTAGATCATTGCTTTATGCCAAACCTCCACAATTATATCGTTTTGCATCATCTCTCCCTTTTACATCGCTTTTATATTTTTGCTTATTATTTGAATTATTTTATTTAGTCTTTACTTGCTCGAATTTAGATTAAATATTCGAAAAAGTTTTAAAATCCAATCCACCCCCTCTTTTGATTAGTTATTCTTAAGCTGTCAATTGGTATCAGAGTAAGGTATTTATTTTGAAATTAAGATTCTACAATCTTGAGCAACGACTAACCATATTTTCCCAAATCTTGAAGCCATTCTACAAATCATCATCCTTTCTTGATGGTACTCATTATAACTATTGGAATGCTAGAATAACGATATTTATTCAATTAATAGATTATAATATTTGGGAAGTTATTGAATTTGGTCGCTCTGCACTTAAAAAGGTTATTAACAAGGATGGTAAACCGAATCAAATTATTTCTAAACCTAGAGAAAAATATAATGAAGTGGATAAGCAAAAATTATCTTTAAATGCTAGACCCAAAAATGTATTTTATTATACTTTAGACAGAAATGAATTTAATCATATTAGTACATGTGATTCCGCTTATGCTATTTGGCATGCTTTAGAAATTATTCATGTTGGAACTAGTAAAGTGAAAGAAACTAAGATAAATCTCTTAGTTAAAGATTTTGAAAATTTCTTCANTTAGTACATGTGATTCCACTTATGATATTTGGCATGTATTAGAAATTACTCATGTTGAAACTAGCAAAATGAAAGAAACTAAGATAAATCTCTTAGTTAAAATTTTTAAAAATTTCTTTATAAAAGAGAATGAATCGATTGTTGACATGATTACTCGTTTTACCAATATTGTTAATGGTATCAAAGGCTTTAATTGAAAATTCACTAACCGTGAACCTGTGAGTAAAGTGCTTAGGTCTCTTTTGAAAAATTGGAGCTCATTGAGAATGTTGATAGAAAATACCAAAGATATCAACATATATCCATTGGAAGAACTCTATGGAATATTCATGACACATGGACTAAGTCGCACCGATACAAAAGAAAGACAATGAAAAGCAAAGAAGATGAAATATGTCAAATTGCTTTAAAATCTATAATTGATGAAGGTACTTCAAGCGGAAATTTGAATGATGGTAAACTTGATGATCTAGTTCTTCTTGTTAAGAAATGAAAAGGTTTTCGCAACAATCATTGATTCCAAAAGAAAGAAGAAAAGGACAATGAAAAGAATAGATTCGTAAAAAAGAAAGTACTCCAGTAACATGGGATGAAAGTGATGATGATGATCATGAAGAAGATGAAAATCAAGAGAGAATTCCTAATATGTGCTTCATGACTATTGAAAATGAGGTGAATTCAAATGAAAACTGTTCATATGATGAAATTCTTGAAGATTTTTGAAAAACTTGCTTTAAATCTTTTGATCATTAAAAAGAAGAAATCTTTATTGAAAAATGAGGTAAAGAATCTTTTGAAAATTCAAAATAATTTTGAAAAAAGAAAATTCGATTACGATTCTTTAATTAAAGATATTTTCTCTTTACAAGAAAAGATTTTAGATTTGACTCAAATTGATCACAAATTTACTCAAGGTAAGAAAAATTTTGATTTAATATGTGGTGACCAAACAATGTGCTTCGATAAAGGAGGAATTTGATACAAACTATTTTAAAAACAAAAGTCTCTTGAAAATTTCTTTGTTAAAACCTCTACTTCCCCCAATTTAAATGCCACGTGTAATTTTTGCAATAAAAATGGATGTGAATTTAATTGTTCAATCAAAAAGAGGTTTCACTTTGAAAAAAAAATACAAGTGGATTCCGTAGTCCACAAACACTAACAATCAAGGACCCAAAGTTGTATGGATACCAAAGAACAAAAAATGAATTATTTTTGTAGGAACCAAAGAAGATGAAGAACAAATAGTTTTTGAATAGTGGATGCTCAAGACACATGACCGATGATAGAATGGTACTATCAAATTTCAAAGAGAATGATGGTGGTTAGTCACATTCAGAGATAATGCAAAGGGGAAAATTATTGGAATTTGAAACATTGCACTGGAAAATCATTTTGAACATATGGATATTCAAGATCAAAGCAAGGATGATCTAAAATAGGAACACAAGAAAGAATCAAATGTTCAATAAAGTGAAGTATAACCTACCGAAGTATTTAATGATCATACTCTACCAAAAGAATAGAGGTTTTTTCCCTCTCACCTAAAAAAGAATTTATTATTGATCCATCCAAATGTATTACTACTAGAGCTTCTATTAGAAATCATCAAATTAGTTGTGCTTTCATTTCGTAAATTGAACCAAAAAGGAAAAAAAAATTGAGGAAGCTAAGTTTGATGAGTTTTGGATTCTAGCTATACATAAAGAACTAAATCAATTTGAAAGATATCATGTTTGAGATTTAGTCGTTAGACCAAACGATCAAACCGTCATCGGTACAAATATGTTTTTAGAAATAAATTAGATGAAAATGGAATAATTGTGCGTAACAAGACTAGATTAGTGGTACAAATGTATCCATTTTGAGGAAACCTTTCCATTGGTTGCTAGATTTTAATTCATTTACATGCTTATTGTAATTGCTTGTCATAAAGGATTTACTCTTTATCAAATGGATGTCAAAAGTGCATTTTTAAATAGGTTTATTTAAGAAGAAGTTTTTGTTGAGCAACCACTGGATTTTAAAGATCACAAGCATACGGATTATATTTTCAAACCTAGAAAGGCTCTTTATTGTTTAAAACAAGCTCCTATAGCTTGGTATAAAATATTGATCAAATTTCTTGGATTTTTATAATAGGAAAAGTGGATACTACTCTTTTTGTCAAAATTCAAAAGAATGAAAAGATTGTTATTCAAATTTTATGTTGACAATATTATATTTGGTGCAACTAATATCTATCTTTGTGAAACATTTTCTAAATGCATGAGTATGGAATTTGAAATGAGTATGATGGGAAAACTCAAATTCTTCCTTGGTCTCCAAATTAAGCAATCTTGGAGCGGTATATTCATCAATCTAAATAAGTATATATTGGATATGCTTAAGATGTTTGAAATGGATTACTTGAAGCCAATGAACACTCATATGATTACATCTATAAAATTGGACAAAGGTGATCAAGTACTTTCATTGATGTTATTAAATATCGAGGTACGATTGAATCTTTTTTTTACTTAACCGCTAGTTGACCCGATATTATGTTTAATATGTGTTATATTTCAATCTACTTGTAAAGAATAGCACTTTAGTACCGAAAAACTGATTTCTTAGAAATCTTAATGGCACTATGACATTAGATCGCTGGCATCAAAAGGCACCAACTTTGATTTACTAGCTATACGAAAAACCAATTGGCCGATAGTCTTACTAAACCTCTAGCTTTTGTAGATTTTCATATATTTGAAGTGGTTTGAAAATTCTAGATGAATTTCAAATATATGACTAATATTTTTATGTCTTTAGAAAACTGTTGTTACTTCTTTATGATCATAAAATTCAAAATTTCATAAAAAAACGGATAAGCGGCCGTCCAACTGGCAAATATGACGTTCAAATGTGCAACCGGACGACAAGGTGAACGTTCGGATTGACGAAAGTTGGGTCTTTCGTATTCAGACGTCCGGACCTGTTAAAAGGATGTCCGGTTGAGCGTAAATCCATTTTATGTATTTTGGAATATGCTATGAAATTTAATGTAGCATATTATGTTTTGATATCAATAACTTATATTTATTTGGCATTTTGTGCTTAATTGAGGGGGAATATTATTATTTTTTATGATTAATTTTAAAGTCTTGATCTTATATGCCATACTCTTGCTCGCATATGTACTACTTTTTTGTTTATGTTAAAAGGAGAAAAAGAAGTGAGATGATTATGCATGTTTTGATTTGAAAATTTAATATGCTTGGAGTATATGAAAAATGGGGAAACAAGGAAAATTATTTATATGTTTTGAATGTATGTTTAATTATTTGTAAAATTTTGGGGGAATATGAATTACATGATAAATTTATAATGTATATTCCTTTATCAATATGATATTAATTGTGCAATCTTATCCTGCAAATTATCTTTATTTGTCATAATAAAAAATGGAAAAATTGTTGACATGTGGTTGATTTCATCATTAATATTTTGATCATAACAAATTAGATTAATATTGTTTCTAACAATTGATTTTGAGTGATGATAGTTCAATATTAAAATCAATCAAATGTTGCAAAAATCAACACATTATAAATCATACTCGAAATGAAGATCAAAGTGGAAGTTAAGAATTCAAGTCAAATCATTCGAGACGAGAACTTAAAAGAGAGCATTAGAGAGACATCAAAAAAATATCAAGACGAGAAGTTTAAGCGGCAAACTTCAAAATAAGATACAAAAACTAGACTTCTTAGTTCAAATATAAATGTACTAATACTTTGATATTTAGCAATTGAAGATAAAAACTCAAAAATTATTTTATGCATGAAATGATTATTTCATAAAAACATTTGGATCTAAAAAAAAGGAAAAATAAATTCTTCAAAAAGCTAAGTATTTCAATTTGATATTTAAACTTTTTACAATGTTACTTATCTTGAAAATAAAGTAAAAACGTCCTTCAAAAGCCTACATTCTTCCAAAAAAAAGTAAAAGTCAAAGTGGAAGTGGAAGTCCGGTTGACCACGCGAATGTCCGGTTTGCCCAACGGTCATTTTTTAACCGTTCTAATTCCTGACGCACAACGAATAATTTGGTTGTCTGGTTTAAGATCCGAACATCTGGATTTGATGCTCGGTTGGTCAAACATTTTTACGTTTTGATTGCTACAAATATCACTTTACTTTGCATTCATTACAACAACTAGAAGAGTGTTTTTTTGTGATATATATTTTTAAAAAATATTTTTTTGAGTTTATTTTTTTACTTTCATTTAATTTATTTCCTCATAGCAAAAAATTTGATTGTTAAATTAAACTTTTTGAATAATTTCTCTCATCAAAGTTTTCATTTCTCTACGTACTTAACTTATTTATATCAATCTTAAAAGAGAGATATATTTTTTAAATAATTTTTGCACTTATATTGCATAAACTTTTCTACTTCTTCTATAGAAAACTTTGATTGATTGAATCAAATTTATAAATCATCATATTCATGAAAGTTTCTCATTACTCTCTTAATACTTAATTTATTACAACTATTCATTAAAATGGAGAAATATTTTGGGGATTTCATTTAAAAGGCATGGACAAACCAAACATTTGTTTAAAAAGTCCAATATCCATGTTTTTTAGTTAGAAAGCCTAAATATATAAGAAAATACAATTTGTAAAAGATTAAAATCTCTTTGTATACAAAAAGACATTATTGTCCTAAATCCCGTTTCATTTTCCATTTAATCCTAATTGAATTCAACTTCCATTTCTTCTATAGAATCAGCTCTACATGTATGCAACCCCTTTTCATTTTCTTATCATCATTTTCTCTGCTTAATGAAACAATAAGCTCTACATTCTCATTCCTATGAACACTCATTTGGATGAAATGAGTAATAAAATCTTACAACATTTATGTTGGGCATTTGAATAAGAAAAGATGGTATTATAAATTTTCAATATTTAGGTTCTTTTCTTTCTCCATTTTCTGAATCATTTCTTCATGTTGTTGTATATATGTTTATGGTGTTTATTTATCAACAATGATTTTAAATTAATTTTATCATTAGATTAGAGAATTGATATGGGTTACTTCCCAACGTTTTTTTCATTACCCCTTATTTGTATTAATTTGAATGAAATGTAAGTTGGTAAAGACATGCTTGGCTATTTTTTCATTGTTCTACTGTAAAACATACATTTGATTTTCTTTTGTACATAATGACTTAAATCTTATTTTCTGCTATCCATAACAATATACATATCGTTATCAATACTGTAAGACGTTTGAATTTTGATGAAATTTTTATGTTGAATTACGGTTGTGGACACCGCGGATATGGTATGGATATCAGTTTGTTATCCAGTTAAATACGAGCTGTCAGTTGAAGGTGCATGGAAATGGAAATATGCAAGGAATGGCAAAGGTAAAACAACGCATATTCTTGTTGTGAAAACAATTTCTTATGTGAAATTATATGATAAAGTCAAAGAGATGTTGAATGTCGATACAAGGCTGTACAAAATGGAGATTTCAGCTGTCGTCCCTATAATGTCTACAACTCAAATTGCTCCGACCATCATTGATTGTGACAACAATGTGAAGTGGTTTGTATCTGTCTGTAGAGATACTTTTGTTTGTGTAACCCTTTTGAATGAAATTTTTGAAAAATCAAGAAGAGTTTCGAGATGAAGGATGTTTATTACCAATAGAGTGTGAAGAACAAATTGCAAATATGAACAGTGAAGAGGAACATGTTCGAATAGACAACGATGGTAACCACAATGGTGACGAAATATTTGTAGATTGTAATGGTTCTAACGTAAATGAAGATAGTCCCCGAAGAGTATATGGCGAAGATAATTCTCCTGTACTAGACGATAATGATGTGGAGTTACACATTGATGAATCCTGTAGTCAAATTGTATATGCAAGAGTAAGTTCACTCCGCTGTTGAACATCATTAAGAATTCCGAAAAATGAAGATGTGCAAGTCAACCAGTCATTTCCATCAAAATATGATCTAATATCCAAATTACAGTTGCTGGCTATGAAGTGTCACTTTGAATACAAAGTTAAGAAGTCAAATAACAGCACTTATACAATTATTTGTATTGATAAAAATTGTATGTGGCGTTTGCGAGCAACCAAGATCGTAGAAAGTCCTATTTTCAAAGTTCGAAGGTACAGTGGTCATCACTGTTGCTCCATGAGCATTTGCCATAGAGACCATAGGCGTGCTTCATATATGATCATTGGAAACCACATCGCCCATAAGTATCAAGATGCTAACCGAGTTTACAGACCAATGGACATCATTAAAGATATTAGTCGGGCGTTCAGCATAACCATAAGCTATATAAAAGCGTATATGGCTAAACATTTTGCTTGCAGACTGATCTGTGGAAAACCCCTTGAGAGTTATGCAAAATTAGCAACATATCTTAGTACGCTGACATTCATTCATAATACACATGATCGGCGCTTGAAATACTTTTTAATGGCTTTAGGACCAAGTATACATGGATTCCTTAACTCAATGCAAAGGGTAATTTCTGTAGATGGTACATTCTTGACATCGAGAATGAAGTGTACTCTACTCGTAGCAACGTGTCAGGATGTAAATTTTCAAATATTTCCACTCGCATGGGGAGTAGTTGATTCGGAGAATGATGAATCCTGGATTTGGTTCTTTCAAAAGTTACGGTTAATAAAAAGTGATACAGACGAGCTTGTGATTATATCTGACTGTGCAACATGTATTAAAAATGGAGGTAGAAATGTTTTTCAGTTTGCTCATCATAATTGCACATAGCACCTGCAAAAAAACTTGAAAACAAATTTTCTACTGAGTGATCTTGCAACTTTATTTAGGGCTGCATCAAAGGCTTATACTGTAACAAAATTTGAGTCCAATATGGCAGCTCTGTATAGTAAAAAGAAGGGCACCAAAGAGTACCTATTACAAGAAGATTTTCATTATTGGGTTAGATCATATTTTATTGGGATACGTTACAATCTCATGACTACGAATAATGCGGAATCTCTAAATAGCTTGTTGGAGAGCGCTCGAGAATTTTCCATAGTTGGTCTGATTGAATATATCCGAGAGATACTACAAATGTGGTTTTATGATCATGACTACGAATAATGCGGAATCTCTAAATAGCTTGTTGAAGAGTGCTCGAGAATTTCCCGTAGTTGGTTTGATTGAATATATCAGAGAGACACTGCAAAGGGGTTTTATGAAAGACATGTTGAAGCTGAAATATGCATGACCCACCTCATGCCGCATTTAGAGAAAAAGATATGCATGAAATATAATGAGTTAAATGGGTTGGAGGTCATTTGGGTATCTTTGAACATTTATCAAGTTGTTGACAATCTAGAACGCCACTTTAACTTGGATGAAAAGACCTGTACGTGTAGGACATTTGATTTGGACAAGTTCCCATGTGCGCATGTAAGTGTTGTCGTAAGGTTTAAATGAGGTGATGGATATAACCTATATAACCCGTTTATACTACTATTTTTTGGAAGCAAGCATATTCTGCATTCGTATACCTTTTGCCAAATGAGTTTGTATGGAGAATTCCCAAACATGTGATTGCTAGAGAATTATTCCCACCAATGGCACGAAGACAGGGTGAGCGATCAGTAAAAAAGAGGAAAAGATAAGCCGAAGAGACGCATACGCCTCGTAAGTACAGTAGGTGCAAGAAAACAGGTCATGTCCGATTGCACATGCCAAGTAGCTCATATTGAAACTTAAGGTTGTAATATTTTCGTAACTCGTAGTTTTATGATTTTGTAGTCATTGTGCCATAAAAAACCTTTTTGTACCACTGGAATGGAATTAAAGTCATTATATGATTCCGTGTTTATTTTTTCTAGATTAAAGGCAAACGATATTTGTACCATCAAATTGATGTAAATGTCGTTCAGTACAAAAATGCAGTGATTTGAAAAATGATAGTGAAATTGTTCATGAGACACAAAACGTTAAAGTCATTTCAGTACGAAAATTATACTGACTAACATAACGATATTGAAATCGTTCTTAAAACACAGAACAATTTAGCTATCATTTCAGCATCAAATACACACTACTTCACTGATTTTCATAATGACATTGATATCGTTCCTAGGTCACAAAACGATATAGATGTCATTTCAATACAAAAATTGCACTGATTAACATAACGATATTGACATCATTCCTGAAACACAAAACAATTTACATATCATTTTAGTATCAAATACACATTGCTTCATTGACCTTATTTTTAGTGTCAAACTCGCGAAATAATATAATGACATCCATATCATTTCAGTACAAATTTGACGAGTTCGAAATCGTTACATCATGTCCTTCCATTCAAAATGACATCCATATTGTTTCAGTAAAATTCATAACTAATATCACACATATGTTGTTTCTTGTCATATCAAGCGATAATTATATCGTTGTAGTGCTAAATCCACGAAATAACATAATGACATCCATATCGTTCCAGAACAAATTTGAAGAGTTTGAACTCGTTTCTGTTGAAATCGTAACTAAAATGGCTTAGATGTCATTTCTTTGCACTGAAACGACAATTATATCTTTGTAGTGTCAAACACACAAAATAACATAATGACATCCATATCGTTTCAATGCAAATTTGACGAGTTCGAGATCGNACAACATTTTAGTGTTAAGTCGCGAAATAATATAACGACGTCCATATCGTTTCAGTGCAAAGTTTTCAACGTCGAGATCGTTACAGTGTAAATAATGACAACAACGATATTTAGATCGTTTCCTTTTTCTAAGCACGATATCGTACTCGTTTCATTGCATATCCCAACTAAAACGACGCTGATGTCGTTTCCTTTCATGAATATCAATTTGACCTTCCACGATCATTCGACAGACCTCCTACACATATGAATGATTAAAAGAGGGCATCAAGTGGTTTGATAGCACTCGAATGGTTCAGAAAGAGTGAACGGAGATACTTTCTTTCTATGGAAACAACTCAAAAGTGGTAAACAACTATGGAACACAAATGTTCTCATTGTTTGTATTGAGTGAGATCGAACTCGATTGATGACCTATTTTTATCATCTTACGTACGATGGATGTATGCCGAGTGACCATGGATGGTTGAATCATCGTTTCTAAGCTAACGATGTAGTTGTCATTTTAAATGGAAAGATTGCTATAGTTTAAACAACATCAACAATAAAGAATTGTAACGGTGTCGAATTCGTCAAATTTTCATTGAAACGATATGGATGTCGTTATGTTATTTCCTACGTTTGACACTACAACAATATAATTGTCGTTTCAGTGCATGAAAATAACATCAAGTCGTTTTAGTTACGATTTCAACTTAAACGAGTTCAAACTCGTCAAATTTGTTCTGAAACGATATGGACGACGTTACGGTATTTCACGCGTTTAACATATAACGATATCATTGTCATTTGATATGACAAGAAACAACATAATTGTCATTTTAGTTGTGATTTTAGCTAAAACGATATAGTTGTCGTTTTAAATGGAAAGAAACGATATCAAATTCATTGTAGTTATTTGAACTGTATAGATCTCGAACTCATCAAATTTGCATTGAAACGGTATAGAAGTCGTTACGTTATTTCATGAGTTTGACTCTACAAAGAAAATATTAGTGAAGCAGTGTATATTTAATATTGTAACGTGAATAATTCCAATATTGTTATGTTAATCATTGTAATTTTCGTATTGAAACGACATCTATGTCATTTTGTGACACGAGAATGATATAAATGTCATTATGAAAATCAGTGACGTGTATTTAATGCTGAAACGATATCTAAATCGTTTTGTATTTTAGGAATGATTTCAATATCGTTATATAGCCAGTGTAATTTTTCGTACTGAAACGACTTCTATATTGTTTTGTGTCTCAGGAACAATTTCACTTTCATTTTTCGAATGATTGCATTTTCATACTGGAACGACATTAAATACTTTGTGCTACAGAAACGAAGTACATTTATAGGAATAGAAATAGCAACATTTATAGGAATAGCAACTACTACATCAAAAAGAACAAGGTCCAGCCATAAAATGTTATCAAAATATCAATAAATATAGCAAAACACAATTTAAGGCCGAAGTTCCAAGCCAATTTCTTCCACCATATTGGTATACAATCCAATCTAATCGCATTTACGTCAATATTCTTTTGCAGAAATTCTATGTATTTCAGCGTGAATATCCCCAGTCAGATCTACAAAATAGTTGTGCATATATTGTATCAATTTTAAACAGTTAAAATAATATAGTACTACCAAACATGAAATTAGTCAATCTTACCCATTCAATTATTGGGGTACATCTTTCACTTTCACAAATTTGAACTTTTTCGTGCTGTAGTTGTCATCACTTGTGACATGGAATTTGAACAGTAATGGAATAACCTCCTATATAGGCAAAATGTAAGCTTCCAACGATGCCCTACGAATGTGACCCTTCAAACTATCGAACATAAAAATTGTTCGTTACTCTAAGTTGATTTGAACTATGAACCAATAGTTGGCGGTACAGCAAGGAATATACAAATATCTGCAGTCCTTCCAAGGTTTATCGAGCACCGGAGTAGCCCATATCACGTAATTGATCAGACTCTTACTAAAATTGAGCTATTTCCTCGATTGAAACTGCCCATGTGTATTGAAAACAAATTGATTGAAGAAAGTATCCAATGTGCAACAATTTTGTCGGAATAAATTAGAAAATTTGAAAGGCCTCGTTCATAATCTGCACAAAGGAACTAGTTAATACAAATTGAAATTTTTGTGTAACATTATCGTAAAATCATTAAAGTTGTATTCCTTACATTGCCAGTAATCCAACCATCATTGTTCAAAAGGTCGATCAAATTTTTGCTTGAACAATGTAAAAGCACAAAGGTATAATTTCACTGTGCATACAACAAAATTGACACAAAGTTATATTTATGTAATAATATCATTACTTTTACATGTACTTCCAACTATGTGTAATAATTTACCCAAAAGATGCAGTTTCCATCCATTTTTGAAAAGCCTCAACCTTCATAGGATCCATTTATCGATAAGGATCATATACATCGATGTCTGATGACTTTCTCCTCTTTGTCGGGTCCATGAAGGAAGAACACAATAAGCGTGATTTTCTCTTTGGACAATACCCTCATCATTTTGTTGAATCACATCCTACCTCCTCGATCTGTACACTATCACCTATATGTTGCAAATACCAACAATTAGAAATCTAGAATTTCTTTAATTTGAAGGTAATAACATGAAACTGAACATCAATTTGTTTTTTACATACCTTGAGTGGATTCATTCACATCCACCTCATGTTTATCAGGCATCACAAAATCAGCGATGTCTTTCTCTACGTCGGGATGCTCCTCTTCTACCATTGTTTCTTTTCCAACACTTTCTTTGACTATCTTTTCATTTTCTTGCTCTTCCACATTATCCCTAGATCCAACCTTAGCTCCATTCCCTCCTACATTATTTTCTCATACCTCCTTTTCTAACTTGGGTCATTCTCAAATGCTTCCACTTTTCTTTCATATACAGACACATCAGTGACATCATCAAATCCAGCTTCCTTTTCCAACCCATCATTCTATTCATATTCTGGTACATAAGATGTGCTACTAGAGGCACCATCAAATGCACTAGTCGCTGAATGGAATCGACCTGATACAGCCAATTCAACCAACCTTTCAACCTTTTTATCCACCCGATCAAGTCAAGTTGATATGATTGCTTGTAGCCTTCCCTCAATTTTTGCATTTCTATTCTCAATAAATCCACTATGTTGATCTCATGAGATATCAATGGTGGTTGAGATGATCTAGGAGAGTGTTGGTGGAATGTGTGATGTGGCTCGGCATCATGCTCAGCCTAATCTCCTTCGGAATGGTGTGATGCACTCTCAACTTCTCACACGATCGGTGTCAACTCTTTCCAA
>CAIGRP010060083.1:0-11170 GCA_903798385.1 Fraxinus cuspidata | reverse complement strand
AAAAAAAAAAAAAAACAAAAACGGAAATGGAAATGGAAACTGGCGCTTACCGTTTACACCAGGAAGAAGTAGTCAGGCAGTCAGCACTCAGCAGACCGCATCGCCGGCAGTGGCACAGCCACAAGTCGCAGTCACCAGACCAAGCAGTCGCATAACCGGTAAGAAGGCATCCACTCCAGGCTCTGCCGCTCCAGTCGCAGCAGTCGGGCAGAAGGCACTCAAGGCAGAACCTCCAGGCTCCAGTCGCAGGCTCGCAACAGTTCCTCTTCCTTAGTTCCTCTACGCTCTCGCCAGTCGCTTCTCTGCCGAATGCCGATTTCAATTTTTGCTAGGTGGTGTAATGGACTTCTCACTTCTGGGTTTTGGCCTGTGGGAGGGGGGGGTTTAGGCCTTTTTGGTTTGGGCTTTTTTTTTAAAATACGACCCAACTTAGTAAACCAAACACATTTTAAAAACGGCCCAACCAATTGCCCATTTGTTCAGCAGACTGCAGCTCCGCCCGCAAGTCTTCTTCTCCATTTTCCGATTGTCGCTGCTGGCTTCAGGGACTAAAGCTCCTGGCGGACCCAGCACGGGCGGCAGTGGGGGCTGGCCAGGTGCTGGGTCCGCCCTTGCTCAAACTTGTTTCAAATTTGAAGTTCACCTCAAACTTGCGATAACGTTCTATATTATTTTAATTTTATAATTTGGTAGCATAGAAAATTTAAAAATTGTGTCGGCAAACACAAAATTTTTATCACGTTTTTGTTGGCTTGCTTTGACTCGTTTCAAGCCAAGTATAATTGACCCATAAGGCTACAACACACGTGAACAGAATTTGAATTTCACTTCCATATAAAAAAATAATAATAAATTTTAAAAGACGTGCCTTCAGACTCTAAACCCTACACACCTTTTTGCATGGGCCCTATGGCAGAATTCATATTAGCAAAATTTTCATATTTATAATAATAGTTTAAAGATACAATTTCAAAATTAACAAACTCCAAAAAAAAATTTCAAAAATTGAATAATCATGGTTGTGACATCTGATAAATGTTTTGACCTCTTTGTTATAATTAAACTAGTCAGAGTCACGTACCATATAGTATATGGGTCACAATCATTCGTGAAGTCGCAAATTATACAAGATCATAATCTTATATCATCCATTTTTTGAGTTAAGTCAAATATTATGTCACGAATCAAAGAATTAATAGGTCACACACTGATAGAAATAATTGGTCGCAATCACTACACGCTGATAGAAATAATCGGTCGCAATCACTACTGGCGAGCTGCTTCTCAACCAACACCACCCCGTCCCTTTTATCACAACACTTCCAAATCTACAATCCTTAGACCATGGCGCCCACCCCCACCTTTATTCACAGCACCTTCAAATCAACTGCCACCGAACCACCACACACTTCCTTCCACAACCACCTCCATCATCACTCCACCACTTATCTGTCTCTCCGACCCCACCCCTACTCTCCAATCTTTCCACCTATCTACCTCCAAAGAACAACAACAACGATGACGACACCACCACCCCCAAACACCATATCCTCCTCCTCCCGTACCACCACTTCCTCCCAAGGTCACCTACTGCACCACCACTCCCTTTGGGCCATTAGAATTAATGGCTATTACTATTCCGATAGCGGAGGAACCAAAATTGCACCACCGTTGGGATAAGTGGCGGAGGAACAGCACAAATGTACAGGATGTGCACCGAACTTTCTCTCTCTCTGATTTTGGGGAATAAATGGAGTAGGAGTGGGGTGGAGTGTAGTTGATATATTATTAAAAAATAATTTTTAATACTTGATTTTTGAATTCGAAACTTAAAAAGTAGATTTTTTGGTAATTTTCTCTTAATATTACGTGAAGAGTATGTATAGTAAAATATAACAATTACATTGACAATTGAAAATATTAATGCAATATACTGACAATTTTTTTATCGGAGTGGCTCAATGGTCGTGGAGGCAAAACAATTGAAGAGTCAATGGGGGAAATCTAGAGTTGACATGTGAGCGACGAATAACTATTGATTCATATGAAGAGATGACATGTCCATTTTTGGCATTGAAATCTAGAGTTGGCCGTAGGTTGTGATTAGTCGATTTTCAGCCCAGTTCGAACCCAAATCAATAGGTTTGATTTGATGAGAAGTTAAATCAAACCAACTCATTTATGATTGAAACCCGACCCAAACCAAATTAGCTTGGATATGTTTGGGTTTGGCTTCGTAGATTTTTTGCTTTCAAAGATTTATAAACAATCACGTGGATTCTCCTCCAAGATCTTATCCTTATTACCACCCCTAAAAATCAAGTACCCAATTGCAAGCCCCACCATCACCGTAATAAACACATTTGCATTGAAAAACATGATGAATAGCATTAAAAGGTATCCGATTGCAAAGTTGACTCCAACAAAATCATCCCAAAAAATCTTGATGTAGCCCATTTGATGCATCAGTCGACGAACTTCGAAAAGAGTAAAAGATCGTGGAGGCTCGTGACATTGTACAATGGCAGTGAATTTTGGATTTTGACAAACATGAGCTTTTAGGGAAAGTGACAATCCTCCATGTACGGGTAGAAAATGAGGAAGAGAATGAAGAGGCATTGTGGATTGGTCATAGGTGGGTGGCGAAAGGCGAGAAGAGAGAGACATGACTAAAATTTTAAGTGATTTTAGAGATTCATTAGGATTTGTAAATAAATTTTTTATTTTTCAATATTTATTATTAATTGGGTTCGTTGAATTGGTTATTTTTAATGAGTAACTCAAATCTCATTACAGCCCGGCCTAAAATTCGATCACCCATTTTACTACAAAAATAAACCCAAAATCGTCCGAATTGGGGTTTGAATTGATGCATTATTGAAATTCATAAAACGCATTAAATGCAAGCGAGGGAGTTAATATGAGTAGATTACCCTTCATAATATTGCTATATCATAAAACCTTTCATGATCTAGTGATGCCTAATAAATAATGAAAAACATTGATTTTTTAATTTTCTTTTTTTGCAAAACTACGCTATAATTTTTGACAAACTCAAAAGTTATTGTCCAGAATGTCAAGTAACCAAACACGTATAATTGATTTACATATAATATAATATATACAAATTACAGTAAATTCATTGAAAATGAAAATAAAATATAAAAATTAACTTGTATGTCGATAATAATTACTTTTCTTTCTTGTCTGTCCCAAATTATAAGTCACTTTCCTTATTAAGACTACAATTAATTTCTTAGTTTTCTAACATACTCCCTATTTAATATTACTTATTATCAACAAATATAAATTATTCATATTTAAACCATTATTTAATGTAAGTATTTATATTAAAAAAATGTAAAAATTTATATTTCTAATTATATTTTTTAATCGGTATGAAAATGAAAATAAATCCACTTTTGTATTTTACTCATCCAATCAAATCATACTTATATGGTATGTTAAATAACAGAAAGAATATTGAATTTATAAAGATACACGTTTTAATTTGTCTGTCATAATCCTTGTACAATTTTATATAGTCTATATATAAACAGATAAGCCTCAATAAATACCAAATAAATGCCAAAACGCCTCACCACCTCCACCTTCTTCCTCCCTCCACCGCCACCGCAACCGCCGCCTGCACTACCTTCACCGTTACCAAAACAACGACTAATAATGGCTTCCTCTCAACTCTTCAATTCTTTGCTTTCCTTCTCTCTCCTCATGAATTCCCATTCAACACCCGCCGTGCACCACCACATGCCAAAACTCGTCATAAAATGCAACGCCACGCCTTCCACTATCAACACCATATCTCCTCCTCCGTCAACCACTAACTTCTCCGCCAAGTACGTCCCCTTCAACTCCATCTCCACCAACACCTCCACCACTGAATTCTACTCCCTCGACGAAATTGTGTACCGCAGCCACGCCGGAGGACTCTTGGACATACAACATGACATGGAAGCCTTGAAACAGTTCGACGGAGAATACTGGAAGGCCCTTTTTGACTCCAGAATTGGCACCACAAAATGGCCTTATGGCTCCGGCGTATGGTCCAAGAAAGAATGGGTTTTGCCAGAAATTGATAACGATGATATCGTGAGTGCGTTCGAAGGTAATTCAAACCTTTTCTGGGCGGAAAGATTTGGGAAAAAATTTCTTCAAATGAATGATTTGTGGGTTAAACACTGCGGCATTAGCCATACTGGCAGTTTCAAGGATTTGGGCATGACAGTTTTGGTTAGCCAAGTTAACAGGTTGCGGAAGATGAATGTTCCATTAGTTGGTGTAGGCTGTGCCTCCACGGGCGACACCTCGGCCGCTCTTTCGGCTTATTGCGCAGCCGCGAATATCCCGTCCATAGTTTTTCTTCCGGCGAACAAAATTTCCATGGCTCAACTGGTGCAGCCTATTGCAAATGGTGCATTTGTACTTAGCATTGACGCAGATTTTGATGGATGTATGAAATTAATACGTGAAGTTACAGCTGAATTGCCTATATACTTGGCTAATTCATTGAACAGTTTGAGACTTGAGGGACAAAAAACTGCTGCAATTGAGATTTTGCAACAATTTGATTGGAAAGTACCAGATTGGGTTATAGTTCCTGGAGGAAATCTGGGCAATATTTATGCATTTTACAAAGGATTCAGAATGTGCCAAGAATTGGGTTTAGTTGATAGGATTCCTAGACTTGTTTGTGCTCAAGCCGCGAATGCGAATCCATTGTATTTATATTACAAATCAGGGTGGAAGGAGTTTAGGCCATTGAAGGCAAGTACAACATTTGCTTCTGCAATACAGATTGGTGATCCTGTTTCGATCGATAGGGCTGTTTATGCTCTCAAGAATTCGAACGGGGTTGTAGAGGAGGCGACCGAGGAGGAATTGATGGATGCTATGGCATTGGCAGATTCGACTGGGATGTTTATATGCCCGCATACAGGGGTTGCATTGACAGCGTTGATTAAGCTTCGGAATAGTGGGATCATTGGTCCGACTGATAAGACTGTAGTCGTTAGTACAGCTCATGGATTGAAGTTCACGCAGTCGAAGATTGATTATCATTCTAGGGAGATTAAAGATATGGCTTGCAAGTACGCGAATCCACCGGTTCAAGTGAAGGCAGATTTTGGATCTGTCATAGATGTGCTTAAGAAGTATTTGAGCAATACAAGACTCCATTGATGCCCTTTGAGTACTGAAACTGTTACTCTATTCCCTACATTTTGCTTTCAAATTTGTGTTATGTGAGATTGAATATTTGGGTGATAAGATTCCACCACTAGTACATATTCTAAGGACAGATGATAATGTGAATAAGTTTTGAAGATTTGAAACTCTTATAAATAATCAGATAATTTGCCAGCGTTTTGCCATTTATACATTACTTTTTGCCACCCATGTTGACAGAAAGTGTATTGGCAAAAAAACTATTGGATGAAAAAACAGTTTTTAAAAAACTGTCGATTCCATTCTGTCAAGGAAGATGTACACCAAGCATGGTTGTATTTGCTATTTCGGCAATTTGTAACTATTTCGGCTGCTAACTTTTTGGTTATATTACTATCTCTTAATCTCGAAGTATTTAATCTTCAAAGTAATATTTTCGAATCTTCACAGAATTTCATGTGTCCCATTCTACTTGCCTACATAGGTTAGAACTTAAGCTAGTGAAGCTTTAGGGTGCCATTGACGCTTGTTATCCCACAATTTTATTTTCACAGTTTAAACTGCTTTCATTTCACTCACTTTTACTATGGAATCACTTCTACTTTATTTTCCTCACATATATTTCAATTTGTGTGTCTTGCCTACCCATGAATTTATCAATAGTTCAAAAGGACGATCGATTAGAAAATCTCCCTGAATATGAGGTGGTCTGACTGGATCATGTGGCAAATTCTCCTTTGAACCACTAGAGTAGTGTGAGCATCTATCTATAAATCTTTATCATTGAAATTCTCGAATCCATTAATAGAATTGCCTACCCCATTATGTGTAATTCCAGCTTCACGGAATCCCACCTAATCATTTCAATTTAAAATATGTCAGATGTGCTCAAGCTCAAGAAAATGCTAATCCTTGAGATGAAGGGTGGTTGAGTGTACATGCTGGTTGTACAAATTTTTTTTTACAATTTTATAAAAATTTCTCACGTCGTATTCATTCATTTTAAAAATTATTTTCTAAATTAACGTCATGAATCTTGACAATTCGCTAGTTGTACAATCTAATTGTACAACTAGATTAATTCATGATATCATTGTCATTTCGTAGATGTATCACTGTACCTCAAACCACCCACCTAAAACCCACCACGACCGCATAAACACAAGTGGGACATCCCAGAAACAGGAAGCATATTCTAATAGTATTCAGCAGTTAAAACGTGCAAGAAAATAGATTTCATATATTGAAATCTACATTGAAGCAAAAAGTGAAAGAAATTGAACAACATATAAGCCAAACAAGTCATTGAAATCAACCTGTGACTTGTTAGACATATTATTAACGCCCAAACTAAAAATTAACAAGTATATGTTGCAAGAGTGAGATTGTATAGAAAAAAGCAAACTACAAATTTCGATGTTTAACTTACAAATGGTAGCATGTAAAGACAACAGTTACCAACAACAATGTACATAAGCAATAAACTGTTCTCCAGACCCTTGACGAAAGATCAAGATTCAACTTTCAAGAATATTTATAGAACGACAAGCTCTTGTCATCAGACACGCTAGCAAGCAGACAAGACCTAACGTCTGTCTTTAATGGAGGTCCAAATGCCACTGACCAGACCTGGTCCGCGTGGCCAGTCAATATCTGGGTAGCCGCTCTCATTTTAAGATCCCACAACCTAACAGTCCGGTCACTCGAGCCTGTTGCAATAGCCATTCCATCTGGGGACACATCCACACTCAAAACCCAGCTAGTGTGGCCTGACAAAGATGAAATCATGGTTTTACCTTCCGTATCATAGACATGGACATGGCCATCGTCTGAGGCAGAGAAGAGAACCCTTGCATCAAGAGGTGCTGATGAATACACAAGAGATCGAACAGGCATACTATGACCTTCCAAGTGGTGTAGGAATTTTGCGCGCATCACATCAAAAATAGAGATGGTTCCATCCATTGAACCACAAGCAATTTGTGTACCATCAGGGCTCCATGCAACTGAGAGAACAAACTTCTTGCTGCCAGATTTCTCAGAGGGTTTCAAGCCCTCTAGTCGGGGAACTGATAATGTTGCAGTCAATTGCCATTGAGCGGTATCCCACAGCTTCACTGATGCACTACCACCTCCAGCTGCTGCTAGTGCGGTACCCTTGAAAAGATAAAAATGAAGTTGATGGCCGAGTCAATTATCTTGAAGACACTAAACATTAACAAGGAATAGTTTGTTGAATATAGAAGCATGGTGAGTAGACAATGACAGAGAGATTTAAAACTCATTTATCTTCCTTACATATTAAATTATGGCCATTTATGAGACAACTATTATGCAAATTAAAATTATCTCAAATTTCTGTAAATTTCGTTTCGTTAAATTTCCAATTAAAAACTTTGAAACCCATGCAGACATGCTAAAAAAACATCACCGAATATTTTTCATATGAGCACCATTAAAATAGATAGAAATTAACATTACAAATAAAAATAATTCAGAACACCAACTGAAGTTTCATGAGTCAAAAAAACAACACAGGTTTCCAAATAGACCAATGCCTGGAAGGCATTGCAAAATGCGTCACATCCACCAGCACATACCTGTGTACCCAAAATGCAAGCGCCAACACCAGGAAGTCCCTGAACTTCCAACACTTGTATATCCATACATTTAGAAAAGCTATTGGACTGGACCCATGTAATAGCTCAAGACAATTGACGTTTTTTTTTTTTTTTCAAAATTCCAACGTTTTATTAGGTAAATTCCATGCAATGGGAGCTATCTTCATAACATTTTGGTAAATCATCAACTGGTTACTTTAATCAATCAAATATCTTTTTAACTCTTGTAATCGTTCCAAATTGATGCAACTTTATGATATTAATCTTATGTTCCTGTGAACTATATTGTAAATACTGAATAATGAAACTAAATTCAACAAAAGGAAAGAGATCTGAAAATTGGCTTTCTGTTGAATACAGGTTGAAGATTTTAAGCAAATAACAGACTAAAATTCAGAAAATCTGCTCGAGTTCTTTGAGCTGAGGAGTTCTGATTTTAAGCCCCATAGAAGCAACAAAAAAGGAGAAATTTTCATAAAATATCATCCGCTGAACAGCCTCCCTAGTGCATCACAATAATCAGGCTCACTCAAAATTAGAGGCCAAGTAAGCTTGGAAACCATAACAATTTTGCAAGCTAATGGGCAATATCATAAAATTATAGCTAATTTTTTTTAGCAAACTTAGCATCTTACAATCTAAGTTGAATACCATGAGCTAAGCCCCAACTTTCCCTGTGCCAATTTGAAAAGGCTAAGAATGACAGGGAAACTGATAATTTCTCTAGTTCTAGTGTTCAATGGAAAATTGCCTTTACACCCTGCACCTATGGAAACCTCACAACCACATTCATTATTGCACCATTACTGCAATTCAAGTCCTCCAATAACTGGGCGTTTGAAATTGATTTGGTAGTAACAAAGTCCATTAGAGGAGGAAGACATCCAGCCAGAAAGATATGCGAGTTGATAAACGAATTCTAACTTGTTTACCTATGTGCCAGTTCAATTTCTGCAACTTTAACCCTTTTCTAAAATCTTCCCATTTTTTACAGCTTAACCCGATTGCTGATGCAATTGTTTCTTGTCCTGCAGTTCTCATGTGTTGGCATACAAGTCACTTGCTTTAACTCAATTAACAGGTGAAACAACCCCAACACCTCATTCCAAACTCTAATGTTAGAGGCACAACTAATATAATTACTCCACCAAATAAAAACCAAATCAATTTCTTTTCACTTACAAAACCAAAAAATAAAAAGTAAATACTTCAAGAGAGTCAACAATTACAGGGAACAACAAATTTTTTGCTCGTTTCACATGCATGCCAGACACATAATCCCACAAATAGATTCTCCATAAATGATAAATTCATTTCCGAAATCCCTCTTACCACAGGCACATGGCACTTGCAAACATAAATTTAGGCAAAAAATTGAATAGCACTTTCCCATTCCAAAACAAACTTATTCACTTAATGCCAGTAATTCGCTAGACTGACTTCTTTTCTCATGAATTTCAATCCTTATTGCATCTCATCACAGTAACATGTATCTTTTTTTTTCACCATTTTTTGCCCATTTGCACACTGAATAATAATGGCGTATATGATAAGTTGTGTCTTTATAAGTTGATCTATACCTGGGGATTGAACTGCAGTTGCCAGACTTCAGAGGGGGGAGCCTCAAGGGTTGCAATAGTATTATTTGTGGCAACATCAAAAACCCTAATAAAGCTGTCGATCGAGGCAGAGGCGGCGATTCTGCCAGAGGGGTGGGCGGCCACCGAGACCACGCCTAGGCAGTGACCGGTGTTAGTCTGGAGCTTCTGGGGACCCTCCGGGTCCCACAGACGGACAGTCTCGTCAAGGGACCCAGTTAGGAGAAGCGGCGGTGAGTCCTCGGTGGCTGGAACCCACGCCGCTGTCCACACCGAATCGTCGTGGGCGTTCCCGACGGAGTTGAGAGGCGCAAGTTTCATGGTCTTGAGGGGACTGGAAAAAGTAAATCCCTAGCTTCAGGTTTTGTAGAGTGAAGATTTGGAGTGGAATGATTGTCTGTTTGTAATTTTTTTTTTNAAATTTTAGAATTTGTCATTACACAAAGTGACTGCAAGTATGTGCCCAAACCATTCTCTCATACTCATTGTTCTAAAAAGCGTAAAGCGTTGCTAGGCGCAGATGTCAAGTTTCAAACTTTACAAGCCTAGGTGAAGTTTAGGCGTAAAAAAACGTTTTTTATTTTTAATTTTTAATCATTATAAAAAAAATCAATAATTCAAATAAATTAAATAATACATATTAAACATCTAAAATAATAAAATATTGTATTTACTTAATAATTCCAATATAAAGATAAGTTTCAAAATCATAATTACAAATCGTAGAAAACTTAAATCTTATATAATCTAACTCTTTATCGGACTCAAATTCAATATTTTCTTCTTCATCTAATTCGTCATCTATATCATCTGATACAAAATTATCATTCTTGGGCTCCCTTATTTCATTTTGATCATTTCTTGTACCTCTTGTAAGGTGTGCGAAGAAATTGAGAGGTTTTGCGTTGTTCTTCTGTCTTCTTAATTCTCTGGAATCTGGAGTTTTTGAAGTTTGAAGGGATAGTGGACTATTGAGTCTGAGTTGTGGGTTTTATTTTAGAAAAAAGGAAAAAAATTGGGCCCCTTTAAAGTCGAGCCTGAGGCCGAAGCGCCCCTAATAGCTAGGCACACCTAGGAACGCCTAGGCGAGCATTAAGCGATCAATATTGTCGTTGATCGCTTAATTTTCGCTTAGACTCAAGGCGAAACGTTTTTATCATGCTTTCCACCTAGGCAACGCCCAGACGCACTTTTTAGAACACTGATTTCACGCAAAAAAATATTTTATGAGTAAATTCGATTTTCGTATTTTTTAACCATGCATTCTTCTAAAAATTACTATTCATTTTTTTTTTTCCAAATAATGGTCGTCAAATAGAGGCTTAAGTCCCTTGTTTAGTTAAACCCTAAGAATCAAAACTTTATTTAGATTTTGATAAATGTACATGTATAATCGAAAAGTTGACTCAACTAAAGTTGAAGTAATGACTAATTTGAACTAACTCACTAATGCAGTCAAAGTCTTTAGTTTCTTTAAGTTAGCTGGTTATAATCAAATGTTCATTGAAGAATCTCCAAGATCGTAGGATCATTGATTCGATTAATTAAGAAAGAGATAAAGTTTTAATGGATAAACAAATGTGATAGAGTTTAATGAACAGTTGGTCAAAGCTCTAGTAAATGAGTCATCTTGATACTTAACTGTAAGGATTTTAATCGAACATGTGGGCTTATATGTGAAATATTGTATATTAAATTCAAGGCTATCAATTTTGGTTAAACCCGTTTAAAGTGTTCTAATAAGGTTTCGGTATTTTGGGTTTTGAA
>CAIGRP010060080.1:0-42222 GCA_903798385.1 Fraxinus cuspidata | reverse complement strand
TTTATCATCTTCATCATATTCCTCTCTAGGTTTAGGAATAGATTGATCAAGTTTTCCATCAATTTTAATAATCTTGGTAGGCACATAAGGATTATAATCAATGACTTCTCAAATATTGTAATCTATTGATTGAATATAAATTATCCTTCTAGTTTTCCAATAATTATAATGTATTCCATCAAAGAAGGGAGGTCGATTTGTGGAATGTCCCTCAAGATTTTAAAGAATGTTGTGGTTAGCCATCGCTCGAGATTGTAAAATTTTAATTTAAAAAATGAGCATCTCGCTCTGATACCAATTGATGGCCCAAGAATAACTAACCAAGATGAGGTGAATTGGTTTTCAAAACTTTTTCAAAAAAATTAATCTAATCAAGCACGTAATAACTAGATAGATTAATTCAAATAATAAGCACGAATATGAAAGAAATAAGTAAGGAAGGATATAGAATGCAAACGATATAATTATGGAGGTTCGATCTAACGCAATGATTTACGTCCTCCATTACCAAGCTTGAATAACTAACCAAGATGAGGTGAATTGGTTTTCAAAACTTTTTCAAAAAAATTAATCTAATCAAGCACGTAATAACTAGATAGATTAATTCAAATAATAAGCACGAATATGAAAGCAATAAGTAAAGAAGGATATAGAATGCAAACGATATAATTATGGAGGTTCGATCTAACGCAATGATTTACGTCCTCCATTACCAAGCTCTCCAACACGAGCAAGGCCAATTCACTATGTTGATTGACTTGTGATGTAATCCAACCCTTTACACAACTTTCGGTAACTTACAAACAAGGAGCACCGATCATTATACAACTTTTAGCTTTACGGGGCCTCAACACGATCTTCAAGTTTAAAGAAAATTGATTTTACAAATTGAAACTTCTCTCTTAATAAATGATATGATCACAATTAAATACCAAGAGAGAAATATGCTAACATTTTAATAAATAGCAATGAATGAAGCTCAAGTGTTAGGTATGAAAAACTTTGATGTGTAGAATGATTTTCAAAAGTTAATTATATCAAAAGTTTTTTAAAGCTAAAATGATTTTATAGTAATAAATGAGATGAGAAATCAATACAATTTTGCTCAAAAATATCTCATTTGAATGCTCTTCAATGTGTGATTGAATGTAGAGTGATGTGATATTTATAACAGTCAAAACGCCAAAAGTTCTGGCCAATCGAACAACCCCTACCGGATGTCCACCACAGAATCGAACGACTGAACTAGCCATTGAGGGTCAGAAATTAAAACAGTTAAAATTTAGACCGTTGGGCAACCGGACGTCTGCGAGAGCAGAAAAATTTTCGTTCCTCTTTTCTTGATTATTTTAGCAAGTGTAAATTTTTGAAGGACATATTCATTTATCTTTTCAAAATAAGCGTCATTGGTAAATGATTTAAAAATCAAGTGAAAATTTTTGTCACATTGAAAATAATTTTTATGCGATCGTTTATATGAAAAGTTTATCCCATGAATAAAAATTTATTTTACGAGCTTGTAGTGATTCATACTAAAAATTAAAACATTTTACCTTTATATATAGATTCAAAGAATTTAAGTCTAATAGCTTCAAAGAATGCTTGATTCGTCATGAATGCTTCAATTGGTTTGACATGATTGCTCGACTTTCATCTCGATTTACTGTGATCGTAAGTTGTGAGTCTTTTGATAACAATCCTATTGTCTTCGATCGATCAATTTTGCCACAATAGCTATAAACACTTACATTTAATTGTTAAAAATAAAAATAATTTGTTTGTTATAATCAAAACACGAGATCAATCATATGTCAACAAATGTGACATGCTACATTTTCAAGAATCAACAGACAAGAAATTGTAAAGATTTAACAAAATAATGCTAACAAGAAATTTGATCTTAACATTCACTGTTCAGATTCTAAAGGAATTTTTTTTACAAATTAATTATGTTGACATAGAAGAATACAGTTTCAAATAACAATCTACATGTATTGTAAAAATTAAATGAGTGATACGGGAAGATTTAAATAAATCAAGAACCATATTAAACATAAAGATATATTATGCAAAAAGTAAAAAACAATTACGTGGGTTAGCGGTTGTTGTTCATCGATGACTCATTTTTCAAGATGAACTCTTTTTTTCTTTTATTTCAGAGAGCTTGTTGTTCATCGATGACTCCTTTTTCGAGATGGACCGAGTTGTACGATGGGTGGGCATGTTCATTTCAAAATGTAAAAATTAGATTTATCGATTCTAAGAACAACATGATGCAACAAAAGAGAGATGATGAGTTTTAGGGGTTAGGTTTTGAATTAGATTATTATGGAAGATAAAATGGGAAATGGAGAAGAATCACGAATGAAGACGATGCCGAAAATTAAGAGTTTTGAGAAAGATAAGGATACGTTTGGTTTGCTGTTTTCAGTTTTACAAAACACGTGTTTGGCTTGCTATTTCTAAAAATGCATTTTCGAAAACAAAGATAAACTTATAACATAAAATTCAAAACGCATTTTTTTCAAAAATGTGTTTGGACTGATATTTCTAAAAATGTATTTTTAGGATAAACTTATAATATAAAATTCAAAACACATTTTTTTCCGTTTCGAGTGTTTTAAATAAAAATTCTGAAAAAACTTTAAAGATGAAAAATAAGCATTTAAAAATAAAAATTAAAACAAATAAAATTAAAAAAATTAAAAATCAACAAAATAAATTATAAAAATTTCTAAAAAAATTAAATTTAAAATAAAAATAGTTCAAACTTTTAATGACTATTTACATAAAAATTCTAGAAAAATATTTATGCGAACACAGAAAAAAATATTTTTAATCCACATCACTAATTTTCATTTTTATTTCCTATATTATGAACTCAATCTAATATTTGTTTTTATTTTACTTTCGCAGTGAAATTCTTTTTTTGTAAGATTCACAACTTACATGATAATATATTAATATAAATTGTTTTATTTTTACTATATAACAAATTTTATTGAATAAAATGTCATAACATATATTTTTTTTTTTTCAAAATTTCAAACTAAACATGTTTTCTAATTTTCTGTTTTGAAATTTTTCAAAATGACAAACCAAATGCATTTTAAGAATCTTAAAGTAAAATCTCAAAATAAAAAACTGAAATTGAATTCAAAACTCAGAAGCAAAAATTGGAATACAAACCAAACAGGCCCTAAGATTTTGGGCCAATTTTGGATTCCGATTTCTTGAGTTTACTCTTTTATTTTTACTTTTAAAATGTAAATGATTTTGATATAAAAAAAGGCTAAAAAGTAATTTTTGACTTCGGAATACAAGTAGATTAGCCGGTTTGATTTCCACTTTAAAATATGAGCCTACAAACGCATAAAAGAACCGTTCGGGTTTCTACCTTTAATATCATGTATATTTTATAGCAAGTTACAATCATAATTAATTCAAATTTAATTAGATTTTAACTTTAGCAATCCTTTTCGAGTTGATACCTAAATTCCAAAAAATTAGGCACAATATTTTGACTAAATCCAAAGAGACTCCGTTTCGTAAGAGTGACACGGTCGTGCAAGAGACTTTTATGTAAAGAGTCGTAGTATGATCGTCAAAAGTTCACTTCTACCGAATTGCTAACCATGCACTCTCCACCATAGTACAAGACATCTTAACGTACACACAGAATGCATTGACGGCAAAATTAAAAAATGGACAAGGAAAAAGTATGTACTCCTCAAGTTTAAGAAATGAAATCAACACAATAAAATTCACTAAAAGGACCTAAGTGCAAAAAATATGTGATAATTTGACAGTTTTTGTTGAGTATTCACTCTCCTCCAAACTTCGGCTATACGAACCTTATTTAGGAGGAGCTCGATAGTATGCAGGAACTGTTGCTGGGAAGAACATCTGCCTTACTCCTTCGGCCTTGATAATTGGGTAGATTATTCCTGATGCACTCTGATTTCGACAAAACTCGAATGAGAGATGCCAATAGTAGGAGGCAAAATAGAGAGAGATGAGGGAAATAACAGAGGCAAGAAGTATACTTACTGAAATCAATCTAGCGCCAATCCATATACGTCCAGGTGAAGGAAAAGGCAGCATCAAACGGCCAACACCATAAATTGCCACAGCAAAGAAATGACAAACCAAGCTCAATGGCCTGGGGTTCAACCCTGAGAGCAAAGACACTGGCCCATCTGAGAAAATGCCTCCAAGGCTTAAATAATCAAAGCATGCCTGGCGCATTTCATTCCGTGCTTTATCAGGTGAAGCACTGAAGACCTTGTAAAGGGCACCTGCCAATGTGTTGATAGTGGATGCCACAGGCTGCAAATAAAATATTTGAAGTGAGAGTTTTCCAAGCTAGTAAAGTCGATTTGAAGAGCATACTTGGTGGAAGTGAAGTGAATGTTTTTTAGCAAATACAGGGAGACACATCACTACTGTTGCTACTATGCTAATAGCTGTAAATTCTTTACCAAATAATTCGAAAAAAAAGGTCATCAAAAAGTATGCATATTGTGGTAAACAAAAGTCCTCCCTGTTATGGTGACTCACCTTCCGCAAGGTGTAGAAAGACTCGAGATATTTGCACAGAGTACTTGAATCATTCAAATCGTGCAGTGGCCTAAGAAGATTGCGTAGTACAACAATATCAGACAATGCTACAGTCATTCCTCCACCTGTCAAGGGGTGGCGCATGTTAAATGCATCCCCCATAAGCAAAGCCCCAGGAGTAGAATGTGGAGCAGCCGGCATGCTTCTGTTTGGCATTGTCCTAATGTTTCCTCTCTCAATTGCAAGAATGAATGCATCAAGTAGTTCGATAGGGACCTAAACAATCATGTGAAACCTCAGCAAGCAGAAAATCCACAAAACAGAGTACTTGTGATCATGTCTACAACAAACAAAAACAGTAAATGCTCAAAAAAATATTTACCTGGGGAGCAACTACACTTTTCAAATATTTTTCCATTTCGCCGTTCGATACAGAAGGCACCTTTTGACCAGGAACATCAACCAGACAGCGGATCTCAGTGCTGCTGATGGGGTAAAACAAGATAGCAGATGGATCTGCCAAAACTACATGCCCGTGGTTTTCAAAAGGAAGATGACAATTCTCCAGCACCAGCCCAACAAAACAAGAAGGCACATCTACCTGAACAAAAGAATATGTCATTGTCAATCACTCCTCTCAAGAAACCAAGAAACTGACTGTTGAAATACTAAAAACAATATTCAATCACTCATCTAATGCCAATATTTAAGCAATGAATAATTCAAGTAGAGCAACTGAAGATCAGAGAAACGAAAACTTTCTGTAATGTTTTATTACCTTTGGGTTGCAAAGGGAACGTCGCAAGTTGGAAAAGCAGCCATCACATACAATGGTTAGAGGTGCATAAGCTTTCAGGTCTTCACCAGATTTTGTCTTATATTGTACACCTCTAATAGTTTCCTTATCTTCGAGCAGAGATGTGACAGTACCTTGCTCCAATTGCACACTGTGAGATAACATGACAAGTGGTGAAGATCAATTGGCATAGACGCATAAAAAGAAACTATGAAATCTTCTATTAGTATATATAATGCTCTACAATCAGCATCTGGAATAGGCATTGAACCTTTGGGATAAAAAAGAAAAAGAAAGAAGCACGGAAACAGCCTAACATGCTATCACGGGAAACATAATATTCTAGGGGCTATAGAGGGTGAAGGCATACTTGGGGAGAGATGCAGCTTTTTCGCGCATCCTCTGTATGAAGCGTCCATTGTGAAAGCTCCTCCCAGATATGTCAGAGTGAAACTTTTCCAAAGGATAAGAAAGTCGAGTGGATTTCCCGTCCTTGAATAAAGCATATCCAAACACCCTCTGGGAATCAATTTCCTCTACACAATCTGTTGACAAGACATCAAAGGTGCAACTATGATAAAATCCAGAAGGAATTGCAGATAGTTTAGACATTGATTTCCTATAAAAGATAAATTCATAGTATGACAAGTACAGGCACTACATCAATTACCTTCCAGCCCTAACTCAATCAGTTTGAGATATCCACCAGGTTGCAGCAGTTCTCCCACTATTCGATCGGGCTCACCCAAGTCTCTCTCAATTACTCGCACCCGACGCCCATCCTGTGATAAATATACATTGCTTTCTAAGTTTAGCCATGTATAAAGCCGAAACAAGTTTCGAAGAAAAAGTTAGTACAAATCATTCAGAATCTTATACTTAATAAACATGTAATCTGGAAAATAAACATCATTAATCCAAAAATTAAAAAATTAGTAGTGCAAATGAATTCACTTTCAGCATTCATTTATAGGGAACATAAGAATTAAAAACTACGAACAGATTTTTGTGCTGCCTTGGAACAAGAATCAAATATCATTTTTTAGAATCCAGTCTTGTGATACCTGGCCATGCATTATACATCGATTTATATATGTTTCGCAGAAAAATATTCTAAATGCTGGATCCAACTATTTTTAATATATTGATGAACGCAAATAAATAAATAAAATCATAAAAAGTCAGTTGTATACCTTTCCAAGAGTGTGAGCCAGAGCGGCACCGGCGACGCCAGCGCCAACAATGATGACGTCAAAATAGTCTCTCCCTTCGTCCTTCGATCTGCATTCGCCGCCGTCAATGACGGTGGTGGCGGCGGTTTCTTCCGGCAAGCATCTCTTCCTGGTGCCACCAGTTTTTCTGAATATCAAAAACCTATAAAAAATGGCAAACCCAAAAAGGGCCGCCAAAACAAAACCCAAAACGTTCCGATCCACCATATTTCACGGCAATGCAGAAAGCCGAAGATTATTATATATTACCGGAGCGGCGGGAATACGACGTCGTCGTTCTTGCCCTTTTACTCTCTCTCTCTCTCTCTCTCCACCTCTGTAGTCTCCGTAGAGAGAGAATATATTCTGCCTGTGAAACGCTGCAAAAATGAATGGCTCCTGAGCGAGTGCTTCGCTGGGCATACTTTATTTCTGAAAAAGGTCAAAAATTAACGTGTAACGGATTGGGAGAGTTTTGAGGCAACTGTTCCTTTCATCGGATCCCATCGCCAGGCCGACAACACGAGCTATACATCTAGGGTTGGCAACGGGGCGGGCGACTCCCCGTGCCCCGTCCCGTCTTAATCGGTTTGGGGCCGGACGAGGTGGGGCAGGTTCGGGGCGCGTTTCCCGCCCCATTTAGTTTTTTTTTTTTTTCAGATAATTTTTTTTTATAGTTTATTAATTTTTTTCACATAAACTCGTATTTTATCAAATAACATTATTCAAGATTGAAATTATGTAATTCACTTATCACACCTTTCATCTAATAACATTTAGTGTTATCTATATTAAAGTTATGATATGAATGTGTTAAATAGCATTATTCAACCAAATGAATTAAAATATGCTGTCACGTTTGGCTGTACTCTCTCACTACTAACTCCAACATATTATATGGAATTATAAATTGTTGAATCATGCTATTAGTACAGGAAAATTTCAATGAATACACACTGAATTCAAACATGGATGAGGGAAAACACAGATACACATGCAGGATTTTTCCAAATCAAAATTCTGTACAAAACCTGGCAACATTTTTTGTATTTAAGGAATTATTCTAAATTGTTATCTAGTAGCTATAGATAGTTGAAAGAAGTTTCTCTTCATGAAAGATTATTGGTAATTTTTTAGAAATATTTTACAGGGATAATGATGGAATCATGAAATTTATGGATAATAATGAACAATAGTTTTGAATATATCCCCCTATTTGTTTCCATTAAATCAAAACTATTTTTCTCTCAAATTTATTTCCAATCGTACATTAATACAATAAAATATTTTGCATGTAAACTCATTTTTTTCTATTTTTTAAATACAAATTCTCCAAAAAAAAATTATTTTTTCCAAAAAAAAAATGAAAAAATGAAAAATTCATTGTAATGGAGAGGGGCTATGATTGAAATTAAAGTTTAACTTTTTTAATGGGTAGTATAAGTAACTTTTAATTTACCTAATATATTTCCAAAATCGAGACTAAGCCTCCCTTTGTGTTATATTTTATTTTGTAAAAATTATACTTTTCAAAAGATGAATATTTGATAAGTTGGTATTATTTATGAATCCTATAAATGTGACTAAGCTTCTTTTTGAGCCTAATTCTTTAATTCTATTTTTTTTTTTTAAATAATTTTCAACCACACATTTTTCTAACTAAGTATTTTTACACATAAATTCAATATTTTTCCTATTTTTTAGTCACGGTTTTTTTTAAAATCATTATTACTTAATATGTTTTCCTAAAAATTGAGGCTCAAAGAAACCCTAATTTAATGTTTGACTTTGAAAAGTAAAATTTTAGGAGAAGAAAATGAAATCGAAGTGTATTTCTAACATTAGGTAATGTCATATGAATACACTCAGAGCCTTTTTAATTGATCCTTTCAATATAGACATTCTGTATTTTAAATGGTGTTTTGATGAACCTTTTAATTTAACTTTTCAAAGTACAGGGTGAATTTGACTCCTACATTTGGAGGATAAACTCAGTCTCTAATTATGCAAAAATTTGTAATAATTGTACTTAATTATTTGTGAGTTTCAGTACTCAACTTTGATTATCTAAATAATAAGAAATATTTTATCCAATAAATTATATATTTTAATTTTATTTGAAAAATGAAAAAAAATAATAAATGCGTATTGAAAAAGTAAAATGAGAAGTTAAAATAAAGATTTTGTTGGAGTGTGTCAAAAACTTTTGAAAAAAAATAAAAAGTTTCCTGGGATGCTTAAATGATTTTATTTACAACCTAATACATTGGACTGATTTTAACCAACCCCATAGAATTTCTTTATTTTCTATTTTTTATTTTCACCTTTTCCATATTGCCCGACTTTTTTCCTTTCAGTTTCTGACCCCCTACTTTCAATATCTAGCTTTGCATTTTTATCAAATAGTTACATTTTCCTATTCAACTCATCTCACTGAGTCGACATGGATCACGTTTTATCTCTACCTCAATACTGTACTCAATGCCCTCAACCTACAGTTTGCATCATGCAATTGGAAAAATTTAACAGTTGAATGATAATCTACCGTTTATATTGAAGACAATGTATTTGATAATATTGATAACAATATAATTATACGATAATATTAAAAGTATTGAAATGCTTAGATAATATTTATAGTAACATTTTGAACTCTTTTCATGATTGTTTCTCGAAAAAAAAAATTCTTTAATTTTTATCACAAATGAAGAATGTCCGGTTCCTTAGCTGTCTAATCATATTGCAAACATGTCTTTTACCTACCCTAAAATTAAAATATATAAAGTGGATGGGATGAGAGAAAATTCAATATTATAAAAATAAAATAAAATAAAATAAATGGTTGAGTCATCATGTCTAGTATTCATGTGATTGTTACGTGAACTCCTATGAATAAAAATTATGTACCCATAGTATTTCTCATAATCTTTTGCTACATTAGCTCGAGAGAGCCTTTATCAAATAGTATTGAAGAGAATTTGTTTTAGATAGTCTACTTTTCTTATGTAGCCAATTGTTTAAAATGATTTACATTAATATTGAAGATGATCTGAATTTATGATATTTCAATGTTAATATTTTGATAATCTAAAGGTGGAGGAGTTAATGACACGGGGTAGGTACACCATTAGAGAGAACTATGATGACGAATCAGGAAAGAAGGTTAAAAATATAAGTAAGTCAACATCAAAATCTAAATCTTAAGAGTAAAAAGAGCTATATGTGTTGTAAGAAGGTCATTTCATAAAAAATTGCCATGGAAAGAAGAATGGACAAAAGGGTAAATCAAATAAACAAATGTAGCTGACAAATCTTCTAGTAATTTAGGAGAAGTATGTGTTGCTTCACCTAATGATTCGAATCTAGAATGGATCTTAGACTCCGGATGTTCACTTCATATAATATTTAGGAGGGATTTCTTTGCTTCATCGAACCCGTTGATTCATAACCATGAATCAACATGTTTTCTCTTATATAGAATTCTTGATAATTTGACATGAGATCCTTTGGCATGTATGATGGATTCAACATATGATTTTATCAAGCTATTTAAAATTAACAGAGGTAGAATTTAAACTCAGCATATTGGATGAACAAGTTCATAAAACGCAGATTGTCATGCAATGGGTTGTACATAATTTAAGATTTAAGTCCGCTAATTAAAACAATTCAAATTTTGTGTTATTAAGTAATTTGGAGAAGTTTAAAGAAATATATTATATTGTATTGGTTAACTTTGTGAATTTGTTGGTTCTGTCATTGGTTAGAATTCATACGACTCGCGAACTTAATTACTATATCTAAAGGTATATATTTTTTCTTCATAACTTTCCATATTATCACCTATACTGTATAATTGACTCATGAAATAAAAATATGGCATTATAACTAAATCTTTTCATACTTGAAGAGAAAGTAAAGACTTTCCTTATTTCTTCATAGTAAAGATATGGTAACATATTATTTGATATTCTTTATTTTCTTATTTCTTTATAATAAAGAAAGATATTGAGAGATATTATTTAATACTCTTATTATTGTGATTATAGTAAGTACTAATATCTTTCCTTGAGATTTTTGTACATTTATTAGGAAGCAAATTGAAGAAAATTTTCTTATTCAAGAAAAATGAAAATCGACTATATAGATTAGGGGACTAGATGATTTTCTAATCGGTGAACTCGTAACACAATGAGTTTGTATGTTTTGACACACTAGTGAACTAGAAATTTCTAAATTTCCGGAATTTCAGAATTGGACACTATGGTTGTTTCCTTATCATCGTCGTGGTTTTAATGAAGCTTTAAGGAATCCAAGACTAATTGGACTTTCCTTACCAATTTCAAAAGATTTCATAGGATTATGATTTGATTAGTTCATGGCTACTCATGTTGAGTCAGATGATTCATGCATAGGTTAGGACCCATAGGTGAATATTTTGTCTTTGTAAATTGTAACTTTCCATTGTATCACCTATACTCCATAATTGATTAATGAAATAACAAATATTATTTTAAGGGAGCCACTATTTACATTCATAATTATTATACATTTATCACACTCTATATATATTCTTATTATAATATTAAAATTTTTAAAAGTTACTATTTTCATCTATGTCACATTTCGATATTGTCCTTATTAAATTCATTCATTTAAACACTATAGATCCACACAAATTTAATATATTCATCTCACTCTAAATATATTCCTAATACAATTTCAAAATTTTGAAAAAACAGTATATATTCACATTACATATAACATCAACATTCTCACAATTCAATAATTAATTAGTGATCTAGTTTTTTTTTTAATATGTTTTCAGTTTAAGATAAAATAATATCTTCATGATGCACATGCCAACGATTCCAAACATCTTTCTCAACTTGGACAAGTCACAGTTATGGCCATCCCTTTTCAACGTCACTCCCAATCTACCTCTTAAAGAGAGTGTTTGATTTGCAATTTTTTCTATGAAAAACATTTTCATTCTTTAGGTCATTCACTCTCTTTATCTCTCTATTCTATTCATTCTTTCTCATTTACTCATCAATAACAATGGACAAGTATAATATTTTTTAGGTTGAAAACTAAATCAATTGAAATTTAATTAATATTTTTCATACAAATAAGTCTATGCAATAGAATTGCTTAAAATTTATTTTATTTCTATGCAAATTACATACTCGCAATCAAACACACTCTTGAATCTTTTGTGACCAGAAACTTATTCCACCTCAATTTTTATTTCCTTTTTTATTTCTTGTTTCTTGTAATATTTTCAATTTTCTTTCCTTTTTTCTAATTTTCCATGTTTAAGGGAGTTGGTATTCTTAACGTATTTACACACATCATGTAGATGATGGCTAGTTTCCAAATATGCATCCGGGGAGTGCTTGATTATAGATATTTAACGATTAAATCCAGATTGCTTGATTGTAAAATATTAGAAGTTGCTCCATAACTGTATGAAATCTGAAAGTTTTAGATTTTTCTAAAATTTGCCCATTTTTATATGTGACATCATTTTGTTGGAATATTTCTAAAATTTTCACGGATCTTTGTGGATTCACGATTTTGTTCAAACAGACGTGACATATTGGAATTTATAATACAAAGCTTAATCATTTGAATTTCTAGAAGCTTCCATTTGCAGGTATTTTTAAGTTCAAGCGGCCAAATTGATGAGGTTTTAGTTTTAATGTTTAGATTTATATTTTTTAATTTTGATTTTAGTTGAAAAGTGTTGTAAAAAGAGAGAAAATGAGAAAGAGAATAAAAATCAATAGACTTGTGTGTATTTATTGAGAATCAAAATCCCATACTTGTAGAGAATGATTATGGATACAATAGTAATAATTTCTGTGGTCACGAGGTAAAATTGTCATTAACTTATAAATTTACCATTTACAACACTCCCTCTTAAAGACACATTACAAAATATCGTAAACAAAGGAAAGTACAATTATTTTGAGTATTAAAAATAAATGTTGCCTTATTAAAACATTAGGAAAACTAGTGGAATAAAACTAAAGTGAAGGAAAAAGAGTACAACTATTCTCCTGATATTGATAACTGAAAATCTTTGAGTAGACACATTTCAATCTTGTAAACTAATTTCTTGAATATAGATGTTAGTGGTGTTTTTGTGAATAAATCATTCACGTTGTCACTTAAGCAAATTTGTTGAACATCAATGTCGCAATTTTTTCTGAAGCTCACGTATATGTTTTGTTCTATCACATTTGATATATTCTCATTTGAGTTGTGTAATACAAGTTGCATTGTCTTCATACAAAATTGTTGGACTATCTTTTGTTGAAGTTAATCCACGTGATGTTTGGATATGATAGGTTATATTTCTCAACCATACACATTCTCTATTTGCTTCATGGATTGCAGTTATTTCAGAATGATTTACAAAAAAAAATATGTCGGGTTGAGTACAATTTGCAAGATAGTTTAATACTCTAATTGTACTAAAATATGAACTTCAAGACCAAGAACATTTTCTCCATTTTCAAGTGGACAAAATAGATCTTTTTTACAACAAGTGATCAAACAACCATAGGTGATGATAATAAATGTGCATTATCCAAATAAAACTTTCTACGACTTTTTCTGTATATGTAGATCAATGAACAAATAATCATTTTGGGAAGTGTTCAATATGCAACTCGAGACAAAATTTGATTTTTTCCAAATCTTTCATCTCAATCAATTTTTCAAATAATCTACAATTTTATTGACCTCTTCATGAGTTCCAATTAAGTTTAAATTATCAACATAAATTGCTACAATTGCAAATTCAATATTTTTTCTTTATGAAAACACGTAGAAACACATCGTCATTTTTATAACCCTTCTGCAATAAATATTCATTGAGGCGATTATACTACATGGGTTCGAATGTTTCAATCCATATAATGGTCTTTGCAATTTAATTGAGAATATAGTTTTGGACATCTATCATTTATTTGGCACTTTAAGTCCTTTGGTGACTTTTAGATATGTCACTATCAAGCGAACCATACGAATAGGTAGTTACTACTTTCATAAAGCGCATGCCGAGCTTTTGTAAAATAGTCAAACTAATTAAAAATTTGAAAGTAATAGTGTTTATTAGGGGATAATATATTTTCTCATAATTAATTCCAGGTCTTTGTGAGAAATCTTAAGTTACGAGTTGGGTTTTCAATTTTTCATTTTCATTATTTTCATTTCTATTCCGTAGAAAAACTCTGTTGTATCATACATGGATTATATTTTCAAGTGTTTGAACTACAGGCCCAAACACTTTTCATTTTTCTAAAGAATTCAATTCCTCATGTATAACTTCATTATATTTTGGCCAATTATTTTTATGTTGTCAGTATTTAACAAACTGTGGTTTATGATCTTCATTTAGTATAATATCAAGAGTCACATTAAATGTAAAAATATTGTCTATAACAACATTATTTCGTTCCCATAATTTATGAGATAATATATAATTTATTGAAATCTCAATATTTTCAGACACTTGTGGTTATTCAGGAACCATATTTTCATTATTTGATTGATCATTCTTTTCTAATTTTACTTCTTCTGAAATTTTTGGTTGATTTTTCTTTTGTACTTTTCTTTTTTCGAGATAGAGAGTCTTTTAAACCAACCGATCGACTATGCTTCGACGTATCTAAGTTTCATTTGCTATAACAAATTGTCCTTCATGGATATCAATCTTTGCTAGAATATTTTTTGCTATTGTATTTGACTTTGTCACTTTTCTTCTGTCGACAAATATATCAGGTAATTGATTTGCAACTCTTTGCAAATGAATGACTTTTTCAACATCTTACTCACATTGATTACTGTGGGGATCAAATTGAGATATAGTTATTTCATTCAAAAAAAAAAAATTACCTTGTTTTTCAAGATATAGTTTTATCCCTGTTAAAGCTGAAAATGTCGTTTAATCAAAATGACAATCTACAATATATGCAGTAAGTAAATCACCAGTTAAATGTTCAAGATACATAATAATAAGTGGTGAATCAAAACCAACATAAATCTCAAATCTTTGTTGGGGACCCATTTTAGTACGTTGTGGGAGGTGAAATAAGGACTTGGACAGTACAATCGAAAACTTGTAAGTGAGAAATATTAGGTTCATAACCAATGCAAGTTGTAAAGTGAATATTAATAATAAGCAGTTGGTCTTAGACGAACCAATGATGTTGTATGTAATATGACATGACCACAAACAAAAATTGAGAGTTTTGTTTGCATAAATAATGGTCTAGCAATAAGTTGTAGATGTTTGATAAACGATTTCGTTGAACCATTTTGTGTATGGACATTTGCAACTGATTGTTCAACAACAATCACAATTAACATACAATAATTATTGAATGTTTATGATTTAAACTCACCAACATTATCAAAACAAATTGTCTTGATTGAGTAATAAAAAAAACTGAGCTCATAATTTTATGATTTTAGCAAATAGTCTAGCAAAAGTTATATTCCTGTGGAAAATATGTAGACATGTGACTATCTAGTAAAAAAATCGATTAACATAAAATAACGAAATGGTCTACAAGGTGGGTGTATTGGCCTACATATATTTCTATGAATTCTTTTTAAGAAAATTGGAGATTCAATATTGACATTTGTAGTTGAAGGTATAATGACTAACTTGCCTTACGAACAAATTATACATGAATAATCACGAGGTAAAATAATCTTCTTGTTCTTTAAAGTATGTCCATGTGAGTTATTTATTATTCGACATATTATTATAACTCTTGAATGTACAAGTTGATCAATGCCAAAGTATAAATTTTTTGAGGTCAACGAACTTCTTGTTCGTGACAATATTTGATTCAACTATTTTTATAAATATATAATAAATATCATGTGAGAGTGCATTGAGTTTTTCTTTTATCTACTTCTGGCTAGATACTAGATACAAAAGAAGTTATATAAAATATTCATTTTAATTTTCTTGCATCGTCTCCATATGATATCAATTGATGCGGATCTCTTCAAAACTGAGCAATTTTTTTTCTAAATTTTGCGAGAGTAAACTGTATCATTACTATATAATTTTGTATTATTGGATAAAATAATACAAGCTCTTCTAGAGCTTTCAACGATATTCAATACAACTGCTATCATATTAACATTTCTATTAATGTTAAATTCAAAAAATATCTTTTGTCATGAAGAATAATATGCGTAGTTGTACCATCAACTTAACAAATATCTTAACAATTAATAGCTTTTTGATGTTTGCCGTTTGAGTAACTTCTAAATAATTCACTTTGATTTTGAGAGATCGTGATGATAACGTATTATAAAAAGAGAAAAATAAGAAGATAGAATAAAAGTCAATAGACATGTATGTATTTTATTGAGAAACAAAGCCACATATTTATAAGGAATGATTATTAATACAATGATAATAATTTCTAGGGCTACAAAAGTACAATTGTCATTCACTAATAAACTTATTGTGTACAACAAAGATGATACTTTATAACTATTAGAGTTTTAATTAAATACAAATTCTAAAATAATATAAAAAGATCCAAGAGAATTTAATGAAAATAAATATAGTGGATGAATTTAGAGTGATATATTTTTATTCAATTTTGTATATGTCTAATTAAATAAATTTATATAAAATTAAAAAATATAATATAATTATATTTTTAAAACAGCTCACTGTTTTAATTGCATCACAGCAAAATATTCCTATGCTTGATGAAAAAATAAAGATTCCTTATTTCTTTATAGTAAAGACATGGTGAAATATTATTTGATGTTCTTTATTTCCCTATTTCTTTCTAGTAAAGATATTGTAAGATATTATTTGATATTCTTATTACTGTGCTTATGGTAAGTACTAATGTCTTTTATAGGGATGATAAAAAAACTCGTTCAACTCAATATCCACGGGGCCGATCCCAAATGGGGCGGTAAAACCCACCTAACCAGGTAAACGGGGCGGGGGTAATTGTCCAGAAGTGGGTACGGGAAAAATAATATCTAGCTTGCTACCTATCCCATTTAAAATTAATTTAAAATTTAAGTTTTTTATCAAATAAAAATTAAAGATTTATCATCATTTAAAAAAAAATGAGTTACAAATTGAAAAATAAGTAATAATATTTACTAACTAATAATATAAAATAAATAAATAAAATTAAAAAACAAAAAAAAAAATAAACGAGGCGATAAATGAGGCAGGTGTACCCTACCCTAAACCCTCTTCGTCTCACTTTAATCAAATATGGGAATGAGACAAGGTAATAAAGATACTTGATGAGACGGGGGTGGAAATTGTCGACTTATCTCACTCGCCCTGATTCTTTCATTGAGATTCTTGTGTATTTATTAGGAACAAATTTAAGAAAGTTTTCTTGTGTAAGAAGAAGAAAAATCAACTATATTTAGAATAATGAACTGGATATTTTTCTAACAAGTGAGCCGGTAACTCAGTAAAGTTCTAGTTGAAACTCAACGGTGAACTCGAAGTTTTTAGATTTTCTAGAATTTCATACTTCGAAATTATGGTTGTTTCCTTATCATTTTGATGTCTTTGTTATACCTCAAACCAAGGCTCAAGAAGAAGTCCAAACAAATGGCCCACACTCTGCGTTATAAAAAATCGAACCAAAGCCATAGCTAAAGATGACAAATTGATACCTCACCCAAAACGCTATGTGTAAGTAAAAGCCCTATGGCTGAAGCAATGTGCCAACTACTACAAAAAAAAACAATAGAAAAGTGATCAACCGCTTCAACTGAAGCTTTATATAAGCGTATACGCTTCAGCATTGTCTATGCAGTGCCTCCGTCAAGCGATAAGTAAAAATTTTCAAACTGAAGGGGAACAATGTACAAAAATGTGAGCTTTGGGATTGAAGTGTAGATGATTCAAAAGTTGAAGGACTTTGAATACAATTTATCAAGGGTATGATTGAAATAAAATTCAAAATTTGAGGATCAAAATGTACAATATCAAAAGTTGAGGGACTCGTGCATGAAATTACAAACGACTTGAGGGCAATTTTCTATTTTGTTTATGTACAAGCATGACTTTCCACATATTCACCATGTATGACCTCATCTTGGCCTATGTGTCAGCCCCCATGGATGAACCATTCACTTGAGGGAGCCCTTGACATGGATAAGCCACCCCATGCAAAGAAGTAATCCACTTCGGAATGAGAGGTGAGAAGCACTCCAATGGAAGCTCGCCTCAGATACCTATAAAGATGAAGCCCTCATGGATGAACTATCCACCATGTAGCGAAGGATGAGCGCCTCAGAGAAGAGGTAGATCCCAAAAGTGCTCACCTCTGAATTCTCCAAGGTTGACAACATATGCCTCCCATAGATTAAGCTGAACACCATGGGAGAAGCCTGTGCATGGATGAACAATCCACCATGTAAGGAAGCATGAGTGCCTCGAAGAAGAGTCGGATCACAAAAGGGACCACCTCCAATTTTTTAAAAGCTGATATCATAAGCCTCCCATGGATAGAGCTGATCATCATGGGAGAAGTCTCTACATGAATGAACTATCCACCATGTAGGGAAGTATGAGCGCTTCGGAGAAGAGATGGATCCCAAAAAGGGATTACCTCCAAAATTTCCAAGGTTGATATCATATATATCTCATGGATGAAGCTGAACACCATAGGTAAAGTTTCGGTATGGATAAACCATCCACCATGTAAGGAAGAAGCGTTAAAAAAGGAGCTTAATGACCCTAAAAAATGGTGCATCTTTACTTCATCATAAACTTCAAGTTTCAGTAAAACTAAACTATAACTTCAGTACTTCATAGCCTCGTCTTTGCATCAAATTTCACCCAAACCTAAGTATCATTTCAGTTTATTCAGAACAATTCAATATCTAAATTTTGGCTTCTACAAAAATTAAAGGCTTTCAATAAAAGTTTAACAAAAGGCAAAACCACCAAGTCAAGCAAATGACATGCCTTTGACGGGTTTTAGAAGGGGGTTTCATTTAAAGGCCTCATTAAAGCAAAAATTTATTTATAAAGCCAAAGAACTATCTTTTTCAGTTAGATAGCCTGAAGATACAAAGAAAGGAAAATACAATTTGTAAATTACTAAAATGCCCTTGTATGTAAAATGACATAATGCACTAATTTCCCTTTCAATTTACATTTAGCGCTAATTCAATTTTGGCATCCCTTCTTCCACAGTCGGGTCAACATCTATGTGCAAATATTCTCATCTTCTTATCATTATCTTCTCTCCTTCATAAAATCCTAAAATCTTCCATTGTCATTCCCTTGAATACTCATTTAATTGAAATGAGTAATCGAAGTTTACAATATTCTTGTTGGACATTTGGAGAAGAAGATAAGGTAATATTATATTTCAATATTTGGGCTACTTTCTTTTTTAGCTTTTTCGAATCATTTTTTCATGTTGTGATTTGTGTTTATGGTGTTCATTTACCAATAATGGCTTTGAATTCATTTTATTATTGAATTATAGTTTTGATATGGGTTGATTTTCAATCTATTCTTATTATTTCTTATTTTTTGAAGTGAAATATATGTTGGTAAATACATGTTTGGTTCTTTTATTTGTTATTCTATTGTGAAACAAACATTTCATTTTTTGCAGTACAGATCAATTTTTGTATCATTTTCTGATACCCATAACAACATACATCTCGTTATCAATACTGTACGGAATTTGATATTTGATGAAATTTTAAAATTTTTATGTTGAATTGCAATTATGGACACGATAGATATGTTATGGATTCAATTTGTTATCTAATTGAATATGAGCAGTCAGTTGAAGGTGCTTGAAAATGAAAATATGCAGAGAATAACAAATGAAAAAAAAAACACACCAAATGGATGTTAGAGGTTAATATAATGCTATACAAAATGGAGATGTTTGCTTTTGTCCAAATGATGTAGCTTTATTATTTTGTACTTATTGGAAGCACCAAATGATTTATTACATTTTGTAGCTATTGTGCTAACAATTATGTAGTATTGGAACGACCCTAAAACCTTCATGTTGCCCCTTTCTTTCTTTTTTTCTTTTTGTTATTGCTTTTGTGTTAATGGAACGTCATTGAAGTCATTTTACGTTATGTGTTTATTTTTTTTCATTGCAGACCAACAACCTTTATATCGTATTAATTTTCTGGAATGACACAAATGCCATTAGAAGTTCCCGTTTAGCCCCCATTAAATTTATAATAATTTTTCTTTCTCTTCGTTTTAAATATACATTCTCTGAAATTTACTTCTCAAAATAAAAAGTCCACCCTTGACATAGATAATCATACATAAACTTGGTGAATTATTGTTATGCCTCAAAATCGAGGCTCAAGAAAAAGCTCAAACAAAAGGCCCACACTCTGCGACAACAAAAACTAAACCGAAATCATAGGTCTAGAAGACAAATCGACGCTTCACCCAAAGCGCCATGTGTAAGCAGAAGCTCCATGGTCGAAGCGAGGCACCGCTTGTTGCAAAACAACAATAGTGAGGTTATCACCGCTTCAGCTGAAGCACTATGTAAGTGGCTCACATTTAAAGCATGTCCCAAACCTGAATATAAATAACTTATTGACTGACTTGATCGTTGGAATTCATGCGGCCGCCTCCCCCATTATCAGAGAAGGCTACGTGTGACTAACGATTTGTTCAAGTGTGCAAGAACAAGTTTACGTTGATGTGAGTGGAGCCTGGATGCATTTTTTGAAATCAACAATTTTTATTAGGATTGAAACTTTAAGAAATCTATAAGATTTATTTGACTTTACTTGGTTCCTTCAGTTTAAAAGGGTACATAAGATTATAATTTGTTATGATCAAAACATATTTCCAACTTTCCTACAGGATATTTCAGGTTGGAATCTTTTTTTCTTATGGGTCTTTTTCTTTAATTAAGAGAGGACTCCAAGAAAATAGAAATGTTTTGAAGAGAAAAAAATACAGCCACACGTTTTTCATATAAGGGACGGGTGCTAGAGTAGGAATGGCAAAAAAACCCGACAAACCCGATACTTGGGAGGGGACGGGGCGGGGAATTTCGTCCAAGGGCGGGTTCGGGGCGGGGACGGGTAACGAGCCCCCCGCCCCGTTTTATTTATTTTTTTTTTTTTGTAATTTTTTTTATGATTCAATACTTTAAATTGAAATTTTCATTAGTTCTAATAAAAAATGAAAACTAAATTTTTTTTTTTAAATCTAAGGAATGAGGGTAATAAAAATAAATGCTAGAGATTGATCAATGCTTATATTCTTGGCAATCTTAAATCTTCAATTTTTTGAAGACTTTGTTTTTGGTACTTGATATCCACGTGTAGAGGTTGCATCTCCGCGCGAAGATAAGGACGAGATTTTATTCTGATTTGTGAAGTAACCTGGGTACAGCGTAGGAGTGGCGAAAGATCTATAGACCATGTGCTTGCTTCCATTCCTACACAATTCAAAAGGACAAGAAATGAAGGAATTTTGCTTAGATTCTTATGAGTTTATTTTTATTTTGATTTCATAGTACAATTTCAAATATTTGAGATGTTTGTATCATTTTTTTATAGAGACTATGCCATGGATGTTTCCTTTAGGTTTACCACGTTTGATTATGTGTTCCTTATTTGTCTTTATTTTTACTATGATATATTGTTGCTATAATCTTAAAAAAAAAAAAAAAAAATTGAAATTTTGTAGGTAACAAACTAGTTAGAATTTTTTTGTAAACTAAAGGGTAGGCGAGAATTGTAGAATTAAGTAATTTTGAACTGAGGTTGTTAATTAGCAGTTTCATAGTTTAATAAAGAAATTGAGTTCTAAAATTTGATATTCGAGTTGGACATGAATTCATTGCTTGTTGAGTAACGAGTTGCACTTTTGGAGAATATTGTAGAAGTTTTGTCGATTTTCAAAAGGAACTTCATTGCAAGATGTATGATTCTCAACAATTTTAGATGCAAAATTTCAATCTTTGTCGTTCAACTAAGGTATGAAATCTACAACTGAAATTTGAGAGTTTCCTCTTAAAAGGTCAACATTGTTAAAAATAGTACAAATCTTTATATGCTAGTTAATATTTTCATTTTATTTTAAAGTGATTTTAAAATTTTAACAAGTTTCCACAAAATTATGGTTTGTTCAAGCTTAATGAGCTATAAGATGGCTGATATTGAGGTTTTTAAAGCCTTATGCCAACTTTATATATGAGGCCCTATAAATATTTTAAAAATGTTTAATAAAAACAAAATAATTACTTTTTATTGAATAAAAATATAAAAAGTTACAAAAAATAATAATCTAAACTTTCTAATGTTTAAATTAAGTTTACTCTTCTACAATTTTTGATAGATAATCAACGATTATACAATTATTATTAATTTTTTTTAGAACTTTTTTAATTGACACCATGGAAAATCCATTCAATCTTTATTGAAGTGCTTTTTTTCTATGAATAATAAGCTATTTATGAAATGTAAGTTCAACTTCCAAGCAGTAATCTTGTCAGATTCAAATCAATTTATTTGCATGTTTCAAAAAATAAAATAAGTATTTTTTGTTGGATAAATTTGGAAACTTCTCCAATTCAAACTTATAAATATCCCAAAAAGTCCAACAATTTTAAGTGACCAATAGCAACATCAATAAACACGTACTCACTTTGAAATATTTTCGCTTACTCTATAGATAACAAACAATATATTGTACAAAATAGTTATGCCAAACAAGAACTCAAAATCCATATTGTCAGAAAATAAATTTTCAATATCTCTAAATGTTTTATAGTCGCATATTTCCGACAAGTGTTTTAAGTCGATTTTTTTTTTTGTCACTTGCAGTCTTATTGGTTTTAACACTTTCAACTTAGTTTTTCCAACATGCGCGCGCGCACACACACAGTACTATAGTACAATTCCTAGAACAAATTTATCCTTTATACAAGAATTTTCTATATAACAAGGTGCAAGATTAAGACTAACAACCACATGGTGTGAAATGTCCTTGGATTTACTTTTGGTATTCTTTTCTGAGAGCGTTTGTGCATCTCTTTTATATTAAAACCATCACCATAACCATGACATCTTAATTCACCAATATCAACTTCATGTACTTTTAAAACATCTAATAATTCACCAAATTGTCATTGACTTGAAATAGCAAAAAAAAAACTATTCCAAGCACTTTTAATATAATTTAGAAGTAATATGATTATTTTGTTTCTTGGGCAATTGAGTTCTACTCAGCCTTTGTGAGGGATGTTCATATAGAAAAGAGTGAAACTCCTCAAGTAACATGTTACCAGATTTGAGGGATATTCTTGCTTTCAGTAAAATCTTCTGCATTCAGACGTGTTGTCGCTTCGTACTCAGTGATTAAGTCCGGATTCTACAAAGGAGCTAGTTGTCCAATTTATACTTGAGTTAACCTTCTTAGTCTTTATTAGGGATAATTATGCTTACTTATTGTTAAGTACAAGTAGCGTTCGTATTCGGTGCGACTTTTCACTATCGTCCCACTTTACCAAGGCTTTTGCCTTCAAAATTATCCAATACATGCCTAGCTCACTTGATAGTAAAACAAAATCTCAAATGTGGTATCAGGTTATGTCACCACTATCATTTTTTTTTTGTAAAAAACGATGAACCAATGAAGCATCATCAAACATTTAATGCCTTTTCATATTTGATCGCCAATTGAAAGCAAAGAAAAAAGATTGTAAATGTATTCTTAAAGATGGAAAATGTTTCTTGTACATAAATATTTACATAATGATGATTTGTCAAAATGTAAGTAGGAAGTTATTTGATTGATGTTATTTCGATCCAATTAAATCTCCCAACATCATCTCTTTATACATGTAAAATAATCCCTTAAAATCACTCTCGTGGACAAGGGCATCTTTAAAAGAGAAGGAATGATGTGTACGTATTTTAGTTATTTAATAATTTCAAATGCAATATTACTTTTTTTTCTTATTTTAAAATTGTAAAAATTGTTAGTGGTGGGTTTTTATTGATTGTGTTTTAGTTATATTGAAGGAAATAGTGTGGATATGAAGTCGATTACTAATCCTTAGTATTAGAAAGATATTCTCTGTTATTTTTCAATTTAGTAGCAAGGAATAAATAAAATGCAACCAGAAGAATTATTTCTACATATTGGTTCCCCAAAATATTGAAATTATTTAAAGGGTCTAGGTTTCTTGGAATTAGCTTATCAGTTTCGCTATTATTATTTTTTTTACCTTATTCCTGTCAGGGCTTCATTTTTAAAAATGTATTTTTCGCTTTTCTTATTTTTAACCACACATTTTTCAATAAAATAATATTACTTGTAAACCTAAAATATTTCTTATTTTTTAATAATACATTATCCAAAAAATCACTATTCGAAAATCTATTTGTAATGAAGCCCAAATATTTATTTTTCGTTAAAGTCAATTTGTGTTTGTAACGTTCTCCCTGCTACAAACCCAATTAAAAGGAAATAAGATAATGGATAATCACAAGTGTCAAAGTGTACTTCAATAATTGATGAAAAGGAAACGATGGGGGGTGAATGCATTGTCTATGGGAATCAAAGGATTGCATGAGGTACAATTTTGGGGGGTGAACATGACAACTCGGCAATGTCAACAACACTGCTTAGCTTGAAAACAATGGTCCCCGGCCACAACTAAAGCTATAAAATGGTCGTAATTTAGGAGCAGCTGTAAATGGCGTTATCCGTCATAAGATGGCCATGCTAGGGTACCAACGTGTTACTATTTACATCTTGATTGATAAAGTTCTATTAAAGTTTATCAACTTTTTAAATGATCAAACTTCAAGTTTAACCACACATTTCATGATACTAACAATTTTATCAACTTTTCGTTCACTTTGTTCGGTTTGGAAACCAAATAAATTTCGGTTGATAATGTTAAACGAATTGGATTAAATATATCAACACCATAGTAATTGACTCGATCCAAAAACAACTTATTAATCAATTGTGGATTGCCCATTTGTGTTGGCCAATTTATCTTGTTTCTTTGCCAAACTTTGATTCCCATATGTAACCTATGTATTGGCCCATTTACCTTATTTCTTGGTCCAATTTCCATACCGAACCTATATAATGGCCTCCCTTGCCTTTTTTTCAGCTGTATGTTAATTGTGTGCAAGAAAACAAAGGCAGTACTTTGTGCTTGAGTATACCAATTGCTCCCTCTATCTTCTTCCTCTTTTGTGGCTGCAATTAATCACAATAATTCTGTCCTTTGTAGGTACATTAAAAGCAACAACCGAAGTGATTGAGTTGTGGGTACAAGCCTTTGTTTTGGTTGGTGTTTGATGTTTGGTTTATTTTTGAAATTGAGCCCGATTTGTGCAAGATTCGAAATAATTTCATGACAAATGGTATCAGAGAATCGAGTTAGGTAAAATTTGTGAAAAATATGTACAAAACCTGCTCGAAAGAGGCAAAAATCGAACCTATCAAGAAAACTGTCCAAAAATTTCAAACCGAACGGATCTTGAATTTTTGCAAATCCAAAGGTCCGTTGGTTAAACTAATTAAGAGCATATCCCAACTTAGGACGACAAGGCAAAGCTGCTTGACCGGTGTGTGCGACATGTGGAGCATCGCCTACGGTAGCCCATGAGCACCACATGTAGAGGGGTTGCGCGCACGTGTGGGAAGCGTTATGAAGATAGTGTTCTCCTGGTAGTCGTACAGGTACTATGGTGTGTTTGTTTTTGGTTTTAGGCAAAAATTATGGTTCTGGTCAATTTTGCCCTGGGGTGTTCGAGTGCCGAGAATAGTTTCTTGCGTCGTGACAGTTCCTGGATGCTTTAGGTGGATAGCGATGACTTTAAAGTGATAAATTCACATCTCTCCTTATTTACAGACCTGCAAATTTGGTCTGCTTAGTAAATTAATCTCTCTTTTAAATTCTTGTACTAGTAGGCCATCGTGTGGATTGACCATTAGGGTTAGGGTTACCGTGTGGGGTAAGCATTGTCTGTTACTAGAATTTGGAAATTATTTTTCATATTTGAAGTGTTTATAGTCTGTTGAATTTAAATGCTAGAAGTTGCTTCTTGATCTTTCGATATAATTGTCAAGCAAGTCACTGTGTGAGAAATTATTTTTGTTGACATACATTTGTCTTATATTGATTATTTCGTTAGAATACCTGGATTTTACCCTTTTAATCATTCCCTTGATATGAGGTTGCGAATCTCATGAAACTTTGAGAATCAAGAACGGTGGATATTGTGACCTTATAACTGTATTTTATGTTTTAATTGTGTATTTGTGTTTTTTTGGTCTACATGTTTTGATTTGAGAATTTTTAATGGAAAATGAAACTTTTCAATTTGGTAACAAAAAATAAGAAAAATTTTGTTCAACAAAAGATTTCAAAAAACCATAAATGACAATTTTTCTATTGATTTGTTAAAAGAACCAAAAGAAGAATCTCATAAAGTTGCTTACATTTCAATTATTTGACAATTGTCAGATGTTGTTATGAGCAAAGTTGATAAACTTAAAATCACAAAAGACCTTTAAAAAAAGTTGGAGGATTTATATTTGTTTAAGTGTACTCGTGACAAACTTTACTTACTAGAGAAATTTTTCAATTTTAAAAGGGATCATTCAAATGATCTTAATGATAATTTGAATGTTTTTAACAAACTTGTTCAAGATATTGTTAATTAGATTAAATTGTGTATGAAATCTATAAGGCCATTATTTTACTTAATTCCATGTCTGGCACGTATAAAGACGTTAAGAATGCAATTAAGTATGGTAAGGATACTTTAATATCTCAGTATATACTTGGTTATACTTAACATCCTAGTATGGTAAGGAATTTTTTTATACTTAATTCCATGTCTTGGTTATATTTTTATTTATTTCTTCAATATTTAGTAAGTTAGTGAAATGACCACATTACGTGTTGAAGGTGCGAAGTGAATTCTGTTAACAAAACTCTTAGATTGTACCAGATGAAGTATTGACAGCCAGTAAATTTTAATTTTACACACAAAAATTCTTTTCATATGATTGACGGCCTATTTTCAAAGTCAGCCCACACCCCCCCCCCCCTTCCCCGAACAATTGTGTAAATAATCGAGATGAAAATAAATGGTAAAAAGGACACACCTTATAGCTTATAAATTTGAATGTAGATTTAATAATAGAAACTTGATTAAGCTAACACATGCCCATTCAATTATAGCCTAATACAAGCAGCTAATTAAAAATTTAGGGTTTCTTTAAATTATTTTACCATGCGGAATCTCGTGTCCCCAAAAGCCTTTACAACACAACCAATGCCACTTTCATTTATTTTATAGACCCTAATTGCTTAAAAACAAATATAAAAGTTAATCTTTTAAAACCAAAATCTAATCCTGAAACTAAAAAGTTGTTTTTGAATATATTTGAATAATTATCTGAAAGTACTTTGTTTGGTTATGAAAACTTTTACAGGAAGCTTGGTTGAAACCAACTTTTTTAGGAAGTTTTTTATAAGAAGAAAAAGTAAAAATAGAAGTCAGTCAAATAGATTCTTAGTATATTTTACTGAAATTGTCGTTGATTCTTTTAGAAGTAAAGAGATGAAGATTAGAGCTGAAAAATATGAGAAAAAAAAGTGGTGAGGTGCACATGATGAAGGATAGAACACGGTTGAAGCAAAATAATTATGTAGGAAGTCAAGATAGTAGTGACTCGAGTGGTGGTTCGAGTGATGAGGGTGGTAAAAAAGGACGAAAATTGGGATAAGTCTAAATTCAGTAAGAGTGGTAGGCAGTTTTATTGTTGTGGTAAGACTAGGCATTTTATAAGAGACAGTCCTAAGAAAAAAGGTAAGTAGAAAGATAAGGTGAAAGGTGAAGTGAATGTTGCCACTGTGTCTAACTATGACTCGAGTAAGGTTTATTGATAGTAAAATTGATTACTGCATTTACACATGTGTGAAATTCTATTTTTATGAATGATTGGTTGTTTATGGTACATTGTTCTATTTTACATTCAATATGCTTGACGTGCATTTGCTTGAATTTAAAAGTGACCGTATTACTATGTCATGGGCTTGCATCCATAGTGGTTAGAACTACTCTAATGAGAGGGTGTGTTCTTATTTTAGTGGGTGCATTAGCAATAAATATGTCATAATTGGGGAGTTGACATTGGGTGTGCTTGCATCCATAGTGGTTAGAATTACTCTAATGAGAATTGACATTGGGTGTGTTCTTATTTTAGTGGGTGCATTAGCAATAAGTATGTCATAATTGGTATATAGAGTTTAGATACCTTAAGGTACATTGTAATATGTACGGGGGTGCGTAGAGTGACATTTAGACCAAGAGAGGTTATGTGATTAAATATTTGGAATCTTCTAACTATTAAGAATCCAGATTGGGTAGAGTGAATGAGTGACACTCCTAGTATTTCTATTAAGTGGAGATCCATTATTTACCTAAGTTGAGACTGGTGAGGTAGTGATTGGAAAACATCTCATGGACTTAGGATCTGTTGTGTTTTACCAGTTAGGCATAAAGAGTAACAAATCTAGTGAGTATGGTTGGTGATAAGAGGAGATGCGTGTTCTCAAGATATGAGCTACACGGAATGGAGTAGGATAATTGTGGTAAGATCTTTTCATTGAGTAGTTTATGTTTTGGTTGTATATGTTGGTCATTTACTTGATTAACTTGGTGTTAATTTGATATTCTTTGCATGCTAAACATGTTTAAAAAGAACTATGCATTATTATATTTTGTGTCTTCATTGTATGTATTATGTGCTCTTTATTGATTACTGTAATTATCTGTTTGTACTTGAGTTTTTCTTGACCTTCGCCTTTGGTGAGTACATAGAACATGTATGATATGTGTTTCTAATCCAAGACATGAGTAAGGTATGTGATTCCACTTTTATTTGGTTACCTTGATTAGCCAAGTATATACTTGGTTTTGTTTGCTTGCATTTTTATTGAGTAATAAGGTGGAGATTTTTTGGGTTTTGATACCCAATAAATTCAGGACGACGAAGTCGAAACGAGTTGGATTAATTATATATCAACACTATAGTGATAACTCGACTCGAAAACAACCTATTAATCACTTGTGGATGGCCCATTTATGTTGGCCTATATATCTTATTTCTTGACCCAACTTTGGTTCGCATACCAACCTTAAGTATTGGCCCATTTACCTTATTTCTTGACCCAGCTCGTGGTTCCCATACATTACCTATATAATAGCCTCCTTTGCTTTTTGTTTAGTTGTGTGTTAATTGCGTGAAAGAAAAAAAGAGGCAGCCATCTCTCTCTCTCTCTCTAAGTGCTTGAGTTTAGCAATTGCTCCCTATCTTCTTCCTCCTTTATTGCTGCATTTAATACCCATAATTGTTTCATTTGCGGGTACATTAAAAGCGGAAACCAAAGTGAATTGAGTTGTGGTTTTAAGCCTTTGTTTTGATTGGTGTTTGATATTAGATTTATAGTTGAAACCGAGCCCAGTTTGTACAAGATTTTAAGTAATCAACATATTCATTTCATCAATTTTTATTCAATATATATGTTAAAAGTTTTATAAAAAACTATCACACAGTCCCTTAATTTTTTCTTTATGACAAAGTGTTGTAGGATAAGGTAACGTCGGGTCGGATTATCGAGCCTTACCACATTTCAATTTTTTTTTTTTTGTTTTTTATATGGTTTTTTTTTAAAATTAATTAATAACAAGTTGGTTGCCTAACATGGCCGTATGGCACGTGCACGCACGCACGCACATATAAGCACTCGGGCAACATGGCCATCATATCTCAAATGTAGGTCACTTGGACCGAACTATCTTTACACCTATGTGTCATATATGTTGGATATTGTTGAAATTAATAACGAGTAGTGATTTTGGAAGTGCTGAAAATGATTATTTATGAGATAAAACAAGTGAAAACAAAATAAGAACGAAAAACAGTAAAAGTTGAAAAATGGCCTGGGCGCCGGTCTTATGTTGCAATTACAGTGACCATTTTGTTGACTGGGCGCCCAGTACAAAATTTGTTTGTTGGGATTTTAAATTCCGATTTCTTTTGAAGGGTTTTACACATTTTTAATTTTATTTTTGCACCCATCATGCATGGTGATTGTAATTCTATATGTATGAGTGGTTTTCATGATCGAAAACATATTACAAACATTAAAATGATTCCATTACATCTAAAATCTAAGATCAGATCAATTTTATTTTTTTTATAATTTTGTTCTTTAGTTCATTTTTCCAAGTTTTGTTTACTTTATTCAAACTTGGATTAACGTTCGTTTACTCCTACAAACAATTTGCCATAAAATCCTTTAAGTACTTACCCCGATAGCGGCAAATATCATTTGAGGAAATCGATTCATAATTGTGTTCAAACCTTCCGTTTTGGTGATTTCTTATGGCTGGTTTTATTTTCATTCTTCATCAAATTTATTTAAAAATCTCAAACGATATCTTCAACATGGAAAATAAGACAACCATGGCTATGATAAAGATGATGAATCAAGACCTTGTGAGGCTTGACAAATTCGACGGGTCAAACTTCACAAGATGGAAAAACAAGCTGAAATTTCTTCTTACAACCTTGAAGATCTTTTATATCTTAGATCTCGATTCGGCTCCATTGTCGAAACCAACCCCAAATGACACCAACAAAAAGGAAGAAGAGAGAAGAAGATGAATTAATATGTAGAGGATACATTTTGAACGTTCTCTTCGATCACCACTATGATCTCTACCCAAATAACACATAGGCAAAAATGACATGGCCTCCATCATTCTTTTTGAAATTTGATAATAACATTTGATCTCCGATTATATGCTTTGAGCATCTGCTATCCAAGAACCATTTGCTCTTTATCTTCTTTGGTGCCTATAAAAATAATTTAATTTTTTATATTTGGCACCCATACAATTTTGAGTCCTTGATAGTTAGCTTTAGCGGATTCTTGAATCCACTTATTCTTACTTTCAAAGTGTATCCTTTTTTTTGATTAGTCAATTATAAGCAATATCTCCATCTTTATTGTAAAAACTACATGTATTGTTTGAAAGAGAGTTTGATACTTTGACAAATAAATTTTTGAAAGATTTTTGTTTCAAGAATGACTTATATTCAACTCCTCGTTTGTCAGAAACACACTTTTGATCACTAAGCATCAAATCAAAGTTTTTCTTACCTTGAGTGAGTTTGTAAATAACCTTAGTTAGATCTTCAACTTTTTCTTTAAAAAAAATTCTTTAATCACATAATCATAATCAACATTTTCCTTTTTGATATCATTTTGAGTTTCTAAAATTTTCTTCATTTCATTTTTCAACAAATAGTACAGCTTTTCAAATTTCTCAAGAATTTCATCATAGGAGGTTGATAAATCATCATATGAACATTTTTCAATAGGATTTATCTCATCTTCGATTGTCATGAAGCACATATTGGCGACTTTTTCTCGACTATCATTTTCATCGCTATCATCATCAACGCTTTCATCACATTGGTGCTTAGAAGGCTCATTTGATTCCTCTTTACTTTTTCAATTATCGATTTTAAAGCAATTTGGTGCTTAGAAAGCTCCTTTGATTCCTCTTTACTTTTTCTAGTTTTCTCCTTAGTTTTGGCATTGTTGAACTCATAAGTTCCACAAAGTTCTTTCAATGGATATGAGTTGATATCTTTGTTATTCTCTGTCAACATCCTTAATAAACCATAATCTTCCGATAGTGACCTAAGCATTTTACTTACAAGCTCACCATTAGTAAATTTATGATCAAAGCTTTAGATGCCATTAACAATTTCGGTAAAATGAGTAATCATGTCAATAATATGTTCATCTTATTTCATGAAAAAAGTTTTCGAATTATTTAACCAAAAGATTAATCTTGGTTTCTTTTACTTTGCTAGTGTTGATATGAGTAATTTCTAATACATACCAAATATCATATTTGGAATTGCACGTGCTAATACGATTAAATTCATTTTCTTTTATCATCCTCATGATACTCCTCTCTAAGCTTTGGAATGGTTTGATCAGGTTTGCCATCTACTTCAATAATCTTGGTAGGTACATAAGGACCATACTTAATAAATTCCCAAATATTATAATCTATTGATTGAATATAAATCATCATCCTAACTTTCCAATAATTATAATATGTGGCATCAAAAAAGAAGGAGGATTTGTATAGTCCACTCAAGATTTTGAAGATTGTGGTTAACAATGCTCAAGATTGTTAAGTCTTTAAATTCAAAATGAGCACCCCACTCTGATACTAATTGATAGGTCAAGTATAACTAACCAAAAAGGGGTGAATTGGTTTTTAAAAGATTTTTTGAATAATTAATCTAAATTCAAGCCAGTAAAGAATAAATAAATCAATTTAAATAATAAGTACAAATATGAAAGCGATAAGTAAAAGAGAGAATGCAAACGAAATTATCGTGGAGGTTCGATTAAAAGCAATGATCTACGTCCTTCGTTACCAAGCTCTTTGGAATAAGCAAGACATTTTCACCATATTGATTGATTTATGGTGCAATTCAACTCTTTACAACGCTTTTGGTAACTTCTAAACAAGAAGTATCGATCCTTATACAATATTAAGTTTTACAGGACCCCAATATGATCCACAAATTTAAAGATCAATAATTTTACAATTTGTATCTTCTATCTTTATAAATAATATACACAAATTAAGTATAAAGAGAAACAGTATAACACTTAATTGAATAACAATGAATGAATATCAAGTGTTACTTTACTGAAAAAGATAATTTTCAAAAGTTGATTCAACCAATCAAAAGTTTTCAAAGTAAATGTTTGAAGAATTAAAAAAGATGTAAGCTCAAAGAGTTTTGCTTAAGTAATTCTCACTTAATACTCTTAAAGAATGTTGTATTGAATGCAATAAGTAAGGGTATTTATAGAGTTCAAAATGTCAAAAAAGTCTGGAAGTTAGGATGACTCGTCGGTCGACCACCTCTTGTCCAAATGACCAATATAGCCGTTTTACAGAAAAACTAGAGGTTAGAACGATCAAATTTTGGACCGTTGGAAACTTTCGGTCGACTACCACCAATCAACCTCCTCTTCTGGCCCGGGTCAACCACCGAGCAGTTCAGCTTTTTTACATTTTGACCCTATTTGTTCCGATTTGAAGATTTTGAAAGATGTGGACTTTTGAAGAGTATCTTTAACTCACGTTTCAAGATTAAAAAAAAAAAATTGTTTCTCAAATCCAAATATCATTTTTAAAAGTTATTTTTACATTTGATCAAATCATTGCATTCAAATGACTTTTAATGTACAAAATTATTTTTAATGCATAGAAGGATTTTGAGCTTAAACATTTATTGACATATATCAAAGTGTTAGTACCTTTTACACTTTAGCTAAGAAATCAAGTATTTGATCTTGCTCCGAAATTTGGCTCTTAAATTCTTGAATGTGAATTCAATCTTGACCCCCTTCATGAGTCAGATTTGTGATGATAACTTTTTGATCTTTTGATGACCATTGATCAATTTTCCATCATATGCATTGAAAAATTATAATCACTTGAATTCAATTTGTTAGTAAATAAGATTAACTTATTTGTTATGATCAAAACTTTGAGATTTTAATCAACCATAGGTCAACACAAGTTTCCCACTTGCGATTTTTGAAAATATCACATAAGCATGCCTTGTATGTCTCAATGCCCTAGTAATTGTCAATAAAATATTTTTAAAATGTAAATTCATTTCTCCAATCATGTGGTGCATGCAAGATTTTCAATTATGAACATATGACATGCATGTATGTGCAAATGCTCATGAATTGTATACCAAATCCAAATGGACGCCAATAAGTTTCAAAATCACATATTTAATCGGCATGTCCAGCACAGTAAATTCATTATCAAAGTCATATAAAAGTCATGGCATTGATCCACAGAAAATACTTCAACCCATACTATATCCTTGCATCATATTGTTAATGGATTTTTATTGACCTTTTGCCTTTTTGTGCGCTTTGTTGTAGATAAGTCAACTATCTCTCCCTTCTTATAGGTGATAAACAACTTGTATCATCATTTAATAGTTTGTTCTTAAATTTGTAAGCTTAATACACACAATCTCATACCGAGACCTTTGATACCAAAATAAGCTGAATAACAATAAAACTTCAAGTTACCAACATAATTTTGCTACTTGACAATATTATTTTGTCAAATTTCGTACAATACTTTTGGTGCTTGCTTTAATCAAATTTTGCTACTTGACAACATTATTCAAAATAATGACCATTGTTTCGTCAAATTTTGTCCTGGAGAAATAAACCCCTCGAGTATGTGCACCTTTTTCTCTTTTCTAGCAAAAGAAACTTAACTAGAAACATAAAGACTTCTTAATTTTGAGTGCCCCTACCCTTCAAGCTTCCTCTATGAAAATCGAATCATATAGGCACCAAGATCCCTGAATTATTGTCCAAGACTTAGCCAGGCAAGTATAGTACTCTCCTTTTTCACTATTCTTCTTTTTTTTTCCCCTTACTTGTGATAACTATTTCGCTCAATCATTAGTGACATCAATGCCCAATTCTTATTCCTATTGCTCTCGTGTCATTTTTTGAACTATCTTTTGCAATTGATCATTTTCACTCCATCACTGAGACAAACATGTTCCATTGCATTGTACACAAGGTTTGCTTTTTCAAACAATTTGTAGGTTTTCCTACTTTGTTCTTTCTCTTTTTATGTAATGACTAGTGCAATATCTTTTCAAGGATGAGTAGCTAAGATTGGTCCCTAGCATACAGTCAATGCCTAGCTTCAATCTTGTAGCCAAAATCATTCCACAAAGATATTCAACATGCACCTAATCAACAAATGTTCAAGTAGTCATGATCAACAACACCACCACCCCCAAACTGTACTTACATAATGGTTAAGTGATTGATTTACTCCGTGTAGGCATTTAGGGCTTGGCAACCTAGTTTTACCAACTCAAATAATTTACTTCATCATACAACTTTATCCAAATCTAAATAATGATTGGTCATCACTATTGTGCTCAGAGATCAAACTTAGTGCCTCACATGGATAACAAAATATTAAAATAGGCACAGGCAACAATATCTAAGTCACAAGCCACAAATTTATCATAATTTCAAATAAAAACTCATAAATAGCTGGAAAGACAGTCCAACTAAGTATCACCCATTCATCTTAAATATTTTTTTTTTCGACATATTCAATTTCTTTTTAGGATTTTCGCATATATTTGAAATAATTATTGATTCTAATAAACTCAAACAATTAACTACCATACAAAAATAAGAAAATACGTACAAAAAATAAAAAATACATATACCTCCAAATCTAAACAATATATTGTTGTCAACGTGAAAAATATCAGAGCAAAAGAGAAGAATTTATTGAACATCTCAAGATCAAGTAGTGTTAGGCGCAAAATTCTTTTCTAGCCATATGGTGTAGAATATATGGAGGATCCTCGGAGTGTGACCACTTGTTCGATGTAGATGTCACCAGCTTGCCCTTATCTTTGGTGACATATTTTGTAGTTCATGTTCGGGGTGACATTGTGATATATTGTGTTAAGGGATAAAATTTCACATCAAATAAAGATGAAAATATAGATCAACTTATAAAGAATTGAATTAATCCTCTTAATTAAGTTGATATTTTAAGATGAAACCATAAGTCTTAATATAGTATCAGAACCCATTAAATTCCATTCGATTAAAACTCAAAAACAAATGAACACAGGAATTTCAAAATTGACCTGCTCAAACGAGCTATCATCTTGTATGTATATATTAAGATATAAAATTTCAAATAGAATAAAGATGAAAATATAGACTAACTTATAATAGATTGAACTATTCCTCTTAATAGTGTCGACATTTTAAGATGAAATATCAAGTCTTAACATATAATGTGCCTAAAAGAAGCTTACAACATTAGCAAATGGCTTTGATGATGATAAAGTGCAAGAACACATATATGAGCACATGGTGAGTTGAATGCAATACGGTGTCAATAGTCGTAATATATGTTGGATAATTGATGCATAAAGTACATCCAAACTTGAACATATATTGTCCCAAAGTACAACAAATGAGTTAGTTCAAAAACTTGGTCAGGGTATTTTATCAAACATCTAGTGAGAATGCCAAAATTGTTCCTAGAATCACAAGATTTTAGGGTTCTATCTGCCCCATTTTTTTTACCCATCAATCACAACCTGAAGTGTTCTACCCATTAACTACCACATAATGCTCAAGAGAAATCTAGCTAAGGGGTAACGGTAATTTGGACTCTTGTTGCTTAAAATATTAAAATATCGAAATTGCCAAAAAAAAAAGATTACTGTAAACTGAAAAGTGAAAATTGAAAAAGAAGAAGGGGATAGAAAATGTTGGGCTTTGTGGAGCCTAGTTTTATTCGATCCGGTTGACTACCTGGCCCGAATAATGTTGCTTGGTTTTTACTGTGAGATTTTCTGAGGATTAGTCCATGGAGTAGAGGCTTGGGCCGATTTTTTGGTCCGTTTTGTTGCCCATTGTGAATCCTATGCGTATGATATAAAAACGCAGTTTTGGTAATTAGGATTTTTTCCTAAGATATAGAGAGAAAAATTCTACGGCCGCATTGTATTCTTTTTTCCTGATATTAGTAAAATCCCTGCAACTCCGTGGACGTAGGCAAATTGACGGAACCACATAAATATTGTCTTGTGCGTGTGATTGTTTTTTTTTTGGCTTGTGTTTTTTCTATTTTTGCGTTTCTCATAGGTTGAGAATTTCGGGTTGATTCCTTACAACTGGTATCAGAGCCTAACGTAAGGTTTGAGTGGGAGCAATGGCAGAGGAAGCAGGAAAGGTATTTGGAATAGAAAAGTTCGATGGCACAGACTTCGCATATTGGAGGATGCGGATTGAAGATTATCTCTATGGGAAGAAATTGCATATGCCTCTTTTGGGGACAAAACCTGAGACAATGAAGGCTGAGGAATGGGATCTTCTTGATAGACAGGTACTAGGAGTTATTAGGTTAACTCTGTCTAGATTTGTCGCACACAATGTTGTAAAGGAAAAGACCACAGCAAATCTGATGAAGGCTTTATTTGGTATGTATTAAAAGCCATCAACAAACAATAAGGTGCATTTGATGAAGAAATTGTTCAATCTGAAGATGGCAGAGAACGCACTAGTAGCACAACATCTGAGTGAATTTAACACTATCACAAATCAATTGTCATTTGTAGAAATTGATTTTGATGATGAGATCCGTCAACTGATCGTTTTGGCTTCTTTGCCAAACAATTGGGAGGCAATGAGGATGACAGTAAGCAATTCTACAGGAAAGGAAAAGTTGAAGTACAATGACATACGAGATTTAATTCTGGATGAGGAGATTCGTAGAAGAGATGCAAGTGAAACCTCAGGATTTGGTTCTGCCTTAAACCTTGAGACAATAGGTAGAGGTAATGATAGAAATTCAAATCGGGGCAGATAGAAGTCCAGAAATTCTAATCGAAATAGAAGTAAACCTGGAACAGGCCAACAAGTACAATGCTGGAATTGTGGGAAAACAAGCCACTTTAGGAGGCAATGCAAAAGTCCGAAGAAGCATAATGAAAATGATTCTGCTAATGCTGTAACAGAAGAGATACATGATGCATTATTTCTTGCACTAGACAATCCACTTGATGATTGGGTTTTGGACTCAGAAGTTTCGTTTCATACCACTCCACATCGAGAATTCATACAGAATGATGTTGCAGGTGATTTTGATAAGGTGTATTTAGCTGATGGTGCAGCTTTGGATGTTTTAGGTATGGGAGACGTCCAGATTTGTTACCTAATGTGTCTGTTTGGTTATTGAAGAAGGTCCAACTTATTCCTGACTTGAGGAGGAATCTGATTTCTGTTGGACAACTTGATGATGAAGGGCATGCAATACTATTTGTTGGTGGCAATTGGAAGGTTACAAAGGGAGCCAGAGTATTGACTCGTAGAAAGAAGACTAGTACTCTATATATGACCTCAAGTCTAAGAGACACAATTGTAGTTGCAAAAGCAAGTAATGATACAAGCCTATGGCACCGCAAACTTGGTCACATGAGTGAGAAAGGGATGAAGATGCTATTGTCAAGAGGAAAACTACCAAAATTGAAGTCCATTGAGTTTGACATGTGTGAAAGCTGCTGCATCTTAGGAAAGCAGAAAAAGGTGAGTTTTTTTGAAAAGTGGCATGGCACCGAAGGCTGAAAAATTGGAGTTAGTACATACTGAACTGGGGGGTCCTTCTTCGGTTGCATCCCTTGGAGGTTCAAGGTACTACATTACTTTCATTGATGACTTAAACAGAAAGGTATGGGTTTACTTTCAGAAAAATAAATCTGATGTATTTGAAACTTTAAGAAGTGGAAGGCCATGGTTGAGACAAAAACAGGTTTGAAAGAAAAATGTTTGAGGTCGGATAATGGAGGAGAGCACATAGATGGAAGGTTCAGTGAGTATTGTGCTGTACAGGGAATTAGGATGGAGAAGACCATTCCTGGGACACCACGACAGAATGGTGTGGCTTAGCGCATGAACATAACTCTCAATTAGCGTGCTAGGAGTATGAGGTTACATGCTGGACTACCAAAAAATTTATGTGCTGATGCTGTTAGCACTGCAGCTTACCTAATAAATTGAGGACCATCAGTTCCCATGGAGTTCAGACTTCCTGAGGAGGTTTAGAGCGGTAAAGAGATAAAGTTATCACATTTAAAATTTTTTTACTGTGTTTCTTACGTTCATATTAATTTTGATACTCGTAGTAAACTTGATAGAAAGTCTAAAATATGTTTTTTTATTGGCTATGGTGATGAGAAATTTGGCTATAGGTTTTGGGATGAACAAAACAGGAAAATCATCAGAAGTAGAAATGATATATTTAATGAATAGGTTATGTACAAGGACATGTCAACTGCAGTGTTAGATGTTACGAATATAGATCGAAAGAAATATGAGTTTGTCAACTTAGATGAATTGACTGAAAGTACTATCCAGAAAAGGGGTGAAGAAGATAATGAGAATGTAGATTCACAGGTAGATGAGAGTACACTTGTAGCTAAAATCCGCATATCTTCCAGGACCATTAGACCTCTACATCATTATTCACCGACTCTAAATTATCTCCTATTGACTGATGGTGGTGAGCCAAAGTGTTATGAAGAAGCCTTGCAGGATAAAAATTCAGGCAAGTAAGAGTTAGCCATGAAGGATGAGATGGATTCCTTGTTAGGGAATCAGACATGAGAATTGACTAAATTACCAGTAGGAAAGAAGGCTTTGCACAACAAGTGGGTATACAGAATAAAGAATGAGCATGATGGTAGCAAGCGTTGCAATGCCAGATTAGTTGTCAAAGGGTTTCAGCAGAAGAAGGGCATTGACTACTTAAAAATATTCTCCAGTTGTGAAGATGTCAACAATTAGACTGGTACTGGGAATGGTGGCTACAGAAAATTTACATCTTGAGCAGTTAGATGTGAAGACGACATTCCTTCATGGTGACTTGGAGGAAGAAGTTTACATGATTCATCTAGTCTGTAAACTGAGAAAGAGCTTGTATGGACTAAAACAAACTCCAAGACAGTGTTACAAGAAATTTGACGCTGATCACTGTTGCTATGTTAAGTCCTTTGACAATTCTAATATCATTTTACTATTGTATGTGGATGATATGCTCATTGTAGGGTCTAGCATTGAGGAGATTAATAATCTAAAGAAGCAATTGTCAAAATAGTTTGCAATGAAGGATTTGGGAGTTGCAAAGAAAATCCTTTGTATGAGAATCATTGGAGACAAGGCTAATGGTACATTGAAGCTTTCACAGTCAGAGTATGTGAAGAACGTTCTCAGCAGGTTCAACATGAATGAAGCTAAACTAGTGACCACACCCATGGGTAGTCATTTCAAACTAAACAAAGAACAGTCTTCGAAGACAGAAGAAGAAAGGGACCACATGAGTAAGGTGCCCTATGCCTTAGCTATTGGCAGCTTGATGTATGCTATGGTGTGTACAAGGCCAGACATTGCACATACAGTGGGAGTTGTGAGCAGATTCATGAGTAGCCCAGGAAAGCAGCATTGGGAGGTAGTCAAGTAGATTCTGAGATATCTAAGGGGTTCATTAGATACATGTCTTTGCTTCACAGGTGCAAGTTTGAAACTGCAGGGTTATGTAGATGCTGATTTTGCTAGTGATATTGATAGTAGAAGGAGTACTATTGAGTTTGTATTTACTTTGGGTGGTACAGCTATATCATGGGCTTCAAATCTACAAAAGATTATTGCTTTGTCTATTACAGAAGCTGAGTATGTTGCAACATCTGAAGTTGGAAAGGAGATGATTTAGCTATATGGCTACTTAGATGAATTGTGTAAGAAGTAGGTGATGGGCATTCTCCACAGTGACAGTCAGATGGCAATCTTTCTTGCTAAAAATTCGGCTTTTCATTCAAAGTCGAAGCATATGCAGACAAAATATCACTTTATCCGTTACCTTATTGAAGATAAGCTAGTAATACTCGAAACGTTTGTGGATCTAAGAACCCGGCAGACATGTTGACTAAGGGTGTCACTATTGAGAAGCTGAAGCTATGTGCAGTTTCAGTTGGTCTTCTAGCTTGAGGACAGGAGGATGAGTTGTAGGGACGGGGGATTATGTTTTGGAGGATTGCGGTTGATGTTGGTGATTGAACTAATCTCTAAGTGGGAGATTTGTTGGGCTTTGTGGAGCCTAGTTTTGTTTGATCTGGTTGACGATCCAATCCGAATAATGTTGGCGTAGTTTTTAATGAGAGATTTTCTGAGGTTTAGTCCATGGAGCTGAGGCTTGGACCGATTTTTTGGCCTGTTTTGTTGCTCATTGTAAATCCTATGCGTAGGATATAAAAACATAATTTTGGTGATTAGAATTTTTTTCCTAAGATATAGAGAGAAAAACTCTACGGCCACATATTGTATTCTTTTTCCATGATATTAGTGAAATCCCTGCAACTCTGTGGACGTAGGCAAATTGGTCGAGCCACATAAATATTGTCTTGTGCGTGTGATTATTTTTCTTTGGCGTGTGTCTTCTCTATTTTTGCGTTTCTCACAGGTTAGGAATTTCGGGTTGATTCCCTACAAAAAATTGATTTTCTTTCAAGGAATCGATTATCTAAAGTCATTAGTTTGACTTTTCGTAGCAATCATTCCATGATACTTGCAATAGGACTTTGAAAGTCTTGTTTGCTTGCATCGGTTGGGTTTGCACCATTTTTGGTATAATCTCCAAAATTTTACTTTTTCCTATATAGAATATGTGCTTTGACGTTATCACGTAGCTAAAACTCAATTATAAAAATTCTAATATCCTCATCGATTTTAATCATAAAATCAACTTTAGAGCAAACACTGGAGTCAAATGATTGCTTGATAGTTGAAAAGTCATTGAATGTCACTATTTTCTTTTGGCTTCTTTAGGTCAATACATCCATCTTCACATGCTCTTCTTCTTTAGTTGGTTCCTTCTCGAGTTGGATACCCAGTTTATTATCCAAAATCAAGAAGTTGCAAATTACTTCTTGTTATAATGCTTGGCATGTATTCCATCAGGTTGGCTTCAGTGTTGCTTGGAAAGAAGCCTCGTGGACTCTCAGTTAGCATCTTTGCTATCTTCCCAATTTAGCTTTTTCAAGCTCTTCAGGGTTACTTTTGTGCTATACAGGGTAGCATCATTATACTTTTGGTACTTCAATTGCTAATCTGTCAATAGGGATACTACTCTTCCGAGTGACCTTGGTTGTTTTACTAAGTATTCCAAGTTATTTTGCCAATATAGACAAATTGTAGCAGTAGGCAAAAACTTAACGTGATCTGTGATTTTCATAATTCTTTCAAGAGAAAATCATCCTCGTTAGAGACTTGTGGAAAAAAAAATTCTTTCATGGGACAAGTCATCCTCATTAGTATTTGCAAGAACATCATATCTGCCCGTTGCATTCAAATGAAATCTCCCACGTGCATAACTTTCTCAGGAATTTTGTGGTCTGTCATCTTGTGTTCAGAGGCGGATCCAACACCCGACGAGTCGAGGCGGCCGTCCGGGCTGGATCTGTTGGGAAAAAAATTAATTAAGAAATATGAAATAATTTTATATATATATGTGTGTGTGTGTGTGTGTGTGTGTGTGTAGAGTTTCCACTAAAATGGTGCGTAGATCAACTGGATGATTATCTATCTTCCACGTACGATTCTCGGGTTCGATTCTCTTTAATAGCATTCTCCCTTTAAATTTTTAAACACGTAAATAATAATTAAATATTTACTAAGAATTATACCAATGTTTAACAGCAAGAAGTGTAGCTCGTATGGTAGAATGGTCATCTTGTGCATTAAAGGTCTAGGGTTTAATTCTATGCTATTTTACTTTTTTGTTTAATTTTTCAATACAATAAATAATAAATAAATAATTATATTATAGTTTTCGTTTTCGAAATAATTTCTTTAAAAAGTTTATTGACTCAAATTATTACTC
>CAIGRP010060069.1:0-21179 GCA_903798385.1 Fraxinus cuspidata | reverse complement strand
GTCCGAAGAGTCATTCTTAAAGATTAAAGAGTTGGAACCAATTCAACTCAAATGTTAGGGAATTTCCTTATATTTTTTTATTAATCAATAATGGTAAAATAGGATATGATATGATATTTTTGATTAATTAATAAATTGTAAAATAAGATTGTGCCAACAACACTAATATATAGTGCACATCAAGGTTTCAAAAAGTCCCACAACNAACCAATTCAACTCAAATGTTAGGGAATTTCCTTATATTTTTTTATTAATCAATAATGGTAAAATAGGATATGATATGATATTTTTGATTAATTAATAAATTGTAAAATAAGATTGTGCCAACAACACTAATATATAGTGCACATCAAGGTTTCAAAAAGTCCCACAACGAATATTGCTTTTTGCACCACCTTGAAACCTTATTGAGTTTCCACAGTCGGAGATTGATAAACCATAATACCGTTGAAATGTGGAAGTGGAATTATTCATAAATTAAAAAAAAAAATCTTTAATTCAATAAATAAGATCGTCTTAATGTTCACGTGTATGCTATATCAAAAATTAGGAATTTGAATTTTTACCTAAATTCAATGATCAATTTTAGAATTGGATATGAATTACGAACTTTCAGCCTTTTGGATCACGAGCTCCAGTCTTTTAATTGCAAAAACTTGACGTTTTAAACCTCCAAGTATTCAATGATATTCTCTAAAGTCAAGACTACACCGGTTAGTGGACACTTTCTTTTAGTTAAATCAAGAAACTAATTTTTGGATTAGACAACATGAAGATATGATTTTTTTTCACTCTCTCTCTCTCCCCGAATTTGAACAATACAGAATTATGTATTATAATTGTTGTAGGATTTTATGTATAAAGATGTTCCAATTCACGTAGAATAATAATTCTAATATAAATAGGAGTTTTAATTAAAATTAAAATCCAATTAGTTTACATTTAATTACATGTGTATTTTTAGAACTTCAATTACAATTATAATTAAATTTACAACTTTTATAGTAATTATAAGTTAGTACAAAACTTTATTGTAATTACAATTAAGTTCAAAACTATTATAATTACCATAATTAAGTTCGAATACTTTATAAAGCTACCACAAGGACCTAGTCGGATATATATTTTTCAAGCTCCAATAATTAGATATACATAACTTGGTCAAGGGATTTAGATAAAACATACAACGGTCAAGTTGAAATTAATTCTTCACACAGTCATGCTATAGAATTAAACTCGACACGTGGTCCGTTCAATACACTCCAAGTGTACTAGTGTTACCTTTAACTATTTATGTGATAATGACAATTCACAAATCCAAATAGTGAATCGGACAACACTACAATCTTCCAGTACAAGGTGCTACCCTTATACATTGGCAGTGAACAAATTATTTATGATCAAAATATAAGTTGTGCCACACTGTACTTCTCAATGCATGTACCTAACTTATGTTATCACGAGTGATCATATGCATTTTAATTTGCATGCTCAATAATTAAATAAATACAATAAATGAAAAAATAATTTTATTTAATATAAGCAAAACTATACCATATGGGCACACAACCTAACAAATACATCATTCACTACTGCTCATGAAAATTCTAGCATTATTATGCACTCTAAAGATTAGAGATAGATTTTTTTCTCAATATTCAATCGACTCTTAATAGCACTCTTGTTGAGGATGTTCAGATGAAACTGCTATCGATTAAACATGTGAAAAATAAAAAAAATTAAAAAGAAACTCAAAGTACTCCACAGGCCATTGTCAATTCCCCCCCAAGCTTGGAAGTTGGTATAAAAATAATAACAATTGGATCTTTCCCATCAATTGCTTCGAGAAACAGACCATAACTAGTATGAGCCTTCCCCGCATATGACAAAACCCCGCCATCCCTATCGCATCATTTATCACCAACTGATCCGTCAATGTCGATCCTCATAAAAGTTATGGCCTTGAACTCCGTAACAACATATGCTCTTCCCCAGTATGCATCCATATCCCATTCCCATTCTTTTACTGAATATTTCGTTGAAGTTTCTCTGAAAGTACCTGCCTTGTTTTTACCAAAATCTGGAACGATTCAGAGGATTAAGTCATCAAACCTGACCCATATTTCAGAAATATTGAAGCAGTATTTTCTTGGAGTAGAAGAAGAATAAGTTACTAGTCACACATCACCATCGTCGTGTTTCTATACCTGCACTATTTCTACGTTATAAACCCTAATTTCAACTCAATAGCAATCAAGTACACAAGCGTTTATATTGATTCATTTTCGATGGGAGAGTTATGTTAAAGAGTAAGCTCACGTCTCTCAAGCATGATAAATTAGGCCGATCTACATGTTGACGAGATGATGGTTTCAAACTTTTTTTAAGAAATAATAAACTTTGTAAATCCACGATCAAAAGAGATGATTGGTATGATCAGACTCTACAAAGCATACAACTTTTTCAAACATGATAAATTAGATCGAACCATGATTGGAGAAATAATGAAACAATATTATGTAGACTCTATACAATCTAGCTTACAGCTTTTTTACAAAGTTTTTTGTACAGGGAAATTTCCAAGTGCTGATTTGGCGGATTTGGATTGGCTATTTTAAATCCATTTTTATGTGCAAAGTTTAATGAAATTCCATCACTTGGCAATTTCTATATATGTAGCATCTCTTGAAGAAAGTTTATCTGAAGGGTTAAATCTTCCAAAGACCACCTAACTATATACTTGATATCACCATGACCGCTTAATTTGATTTTGTTTCACATCAACCACCCAACTTTATACTTAGTGTCACTATAGTCATACATTTGATTTTATTTCACTATGGTCTTCCAATTTCATATAACTTTTCACCATGATCACTCCATTTTATATAACATTTCACCGGTCGCCCAACTTTTTTTTCACAATTTTCATTAATTTTAAAAGGGGTAAAATGGTAATTTGCATTATATATAAAAAATAAATTTTAAAAAATCAAAATAAAACTTATTTAAAAAAAGGGTTACTTAAAAAAAATGATAATAACTTATTTTTTTAAAAAAATGTTACTTCAAAAAAATAAAAACTTATTAAAAAAAAAGTTAGAAAAATAAAATAAAATAAAAACTTATTTAAATAAAGTTACTTAGAAAAATAAAATAAAAACAAAACTTATTTCGAAAAAGATATTCTTTCAAAAAATAAAATAAAATAAAAACTTATTTTATTTTTTATATAAAATAATAACTTATTTTAAAATAAACGTTTTTATATTAAAGAAAAAACTTTTATTTTTGTTTTTCTAAGAAATTATTATATATATAATACAAATTTACCGTTTTACACCTTTTAAAATTAGTGAAAATAAATTGAGTGGCTATGGTGAAATGTTATATGAAATTAGGTGGTCACGGTAAAACGTGATATAAAATTGGGTGATTATAGTGAAATAAAATCAAATTGGGTAGCTATGATAATACTAAATATAAAATTGGGAGGTCATGATGAAACAAAATCAAATTGGTTGACCATGATTACACTAAGTATAAAATTGGGTAGCCATTAGTGATTATAACCCTTTATTTGAATCATTAATATACATGACAAAGTTGAGCAGACCATGACTATCTCTTCTGTATTTATTGGCAGGGATTAATTTCTAGTTTGAAATTTGAAATGTCAATTAAAATTTCATTTGACATTTTCCAAAGCATGATGAGCTTTGTCAAGGATAGTAGCTTAATGACCCCGGCAGACATTTGCTTTCTTGGTAATTACAATTGGTGAAATTGAAAGTTTCATGGCTTTTCGAAGTGCTTTCAGTCTGGTCAATGATGGTAATTTATCGATTTTGGACTTTTAATTAGCCAGGCCAGGTTTGATAGAATTAACATACTCCATCAAACTCCTTATTTTAGCGATTCATTCTATTTTTTTCAGTAAGTATTTATTGTTTTTGTCATCTTTTTTTTTCAAATAAAATTTAAATAATATTATTTATTTGCTAAGATATTAAATATTATTTAAATAATTAAAGAAATTGGTCATTGAAACTTGCAATTCATAAGTAGAATAATATATAGTACAAATAGAGAGTTTAGCTTCCAAAGGTTGAGAGCCATATTCACTCTCAATTTAGAGCATTTTCAATAGTCTTTAAATATAATATATTCTCTATTTTAGAGGATCAATGATTAAATATAAGTCTCACGAGACTCCCTATTTTACTTTAAAAAATAAAGCTTCAAATTTGGAGAGTTAAGTTACAAATTTCAATACTCATTGAATTATTCAAATCATATTTGAATTGATTGAAAATTGATATATAAATTATATAAAATAAAAGATGAAGAGAAATCAAAAGTTTTTTTTTTTTAAAGCAAAATGAAGAATTAAAATAGAGAGCATTGTTGGAGTATATAGAAAATTTTATTCTATAAATTTATTGATGCTCTTAATTAATAGAGAGTCGCTTGAAAATACTCTAAGTTGTGGGTTTTAAGTCGAGGAATCCTGACTTATCTTTCTTATAAAACGTGAGCTCCATGTATTTATAGTCCACACCTCACCATACGTTACGCTGTGAGACCCACATTTTATAAATTAGCTCTCATTGGCCAAACATGCATTTTTTTCTTGCTCTCATAGACAACGGTCAAGAGAAGGTGGACCCAAAGTCAAGCTCGGACCTTAAAGAGCACTAGAGATAAGTCAAAAGCTCCATTATACCTCAGTTATGTTCAAACGATTTGGGCGCCAAAAATCATCCCACCCGAACATCCAATTGTTAACAATAAACAATTAGTCATTGTAATACTACGTGCCAATTACTATTAAATTCGTCTATATATCGAGAAGCACTCACCGTTCAGATTCCTAAGATAGTTAGTTACTAATGTTTTAGTTCTCAATCTCTATCATAGAAGCTATAGTTCGTCATAATTTATCATTATAGACATTGGTATATAAAGCTCTATATACTTGTTAGGCACACATTGCCAAAATGTATGAGAAATACGAATGTGACTCTCTCATTATCATACAAATTCAACTGTTTCGCTATTATTGATACACTAATATAACTATCGGAGCAATATCAATAGCCATGACCCCGCTATGCTTGCTTCTATTGCCACTTGCTCTCCTATTTTTATTTGCTAAACAAGAAGAATAATGCACAAAACTAGTTAGAGTTAGTTATTATGTCTAATAAATTTGATGTAGATAAAGTTGAAGTTAGAAGTTGTTTTGTGCATTTGTTTTGACTTTGTGTAGTCGTATCAACATTGAGTTTACTTCTATCACTTTGGTACTACACTAATTGTGAATTTCAGGTTAAAAAGAAAAAAAAAAAGAAAAAAGAAAAAAGAAAAAGAAAAACCAAATATGAAAACTTAAAAAGTTTCTTAAAATTACGAAGTAAGTTTATTTTTTTTAATTCAAAATAGTTACTTTTGAAAATAGAAATATTTTTTTCTTAAAAGCAAGTTACTCATGTACAGACAGGGATAAAAATTACTTAAAAAGTAATTTTACATTTTTTAGGTTTAGATAAACATAATATCAACTTGTTTTCTAAGTAGAGGAAATTACGCAAGTGTTCCATGTAGTTTATGACAATTACACAGACATCTCTCTATTTTTAAAATTTTTAGAAACCTTCTTTGAGGTTTACTTTTGGTAATAGATCCCCCCTGTTAGCCAAAGGTAAATATATATTTTTCATTTTATCTCTCTATATTATTTTAAAATTATATTTTTAGTATATTTATATTATATCTTTTCTTTCTTATTAATTATTAAAATATACTTTCTCATACTTTTGATTTCGATGGAATTACTTTAGTTAAAAAATACCATTGGCAATATTGTCATAAAATTAAAGAGTTATAAAATTTGAATTTTTTGTAAATATAATTGAAAAATAATTAATGAGTCAACATAATAAATGTTTTATAATCATTTGCTAAAACTAATTGAAAATTCATTAAGTATTTTATATTGTTAGATTTAATAGTATTTTCTCTAATTCTTAATTTTTTATACTCTTGATATTTATATTATATTTGTTGACCTTGAAAAATGAGTCACGGATGTCGGGCCCACTCCTATCAGGCCAAACAAGTTTCGGCGCGTTTCTATGTGAGGAGCGCTAAGAAAGGAGACGGACGTGAACACGGAAGATGCTCTTCGACGGGAGACAAAATTGTTCGAGCTCCGACAATTGAAACAAGGATGATCGCGCTAACAACAATCATCCATTGAGAACCAAAGTAACTGACTAAAGATCTCACTGGAACGTGTGAGAGGATAGAAGACAACAAGAATATAAATTGTAAGATTGTGTAGTAAGATATTTACATACCAAGAGTATGTAATGTATGGTGAAAATGATCACAAAAAGTATTTGTAAATAATTCCTGATCATTTCATATTCAAGAGTTCAAAGTATAAGATTAAGAATCTAGAATCCGAATCCTTTCTTAGTTACAAAGAGAACTTATTTATAGTGCTTTGATCGATATGGTGTTTGTTGGATCGGAACCATGTGGCCTCATCTCCTTAAAGAAGGTTTCAAATCATTGTCTGTCCATATAATTTATACATCGATAAGGGGTTAATTGTCCTATACAATAGGCTGACACATTGATATTCTTTATTAGAAGTGTTACATCAATCATTTCTAAAAAAATTTCAAAATATGTTGTAAGAGACAACATCAATTTCATGAGCCTCGGATGAATTGAGAGCCTCGAAGGGTCTTTGTGTTGGTCCTCTGAGTGGAGAGCTTCAATTCCTTTTTTGTTTCTTTAGGTTGTGTTTCAACCCAAGTTGTAGTGCTTCATCCGGGGAGCAGTGCTTTGGTATGAGCTTCGGTAGTTTGCATAGTTTCTTTATATTTGACCACATGAGTCTTTTGTTGACTTTTTCGTTGATTCTTTGTTCACGTGGATTGCTACGTGACACTTTAATTTTGAGACTCAATGGAGAGGCGTAACAATATTAATATTAAAACATAAATAATATTATTAAGACATTAAGCTGAAAATTGGTGTTTCGTGCTTATAAGTTAGATTTTCTTTAGTTCATTTTTGTATTAAATATTTTTTATTTTTAAATGAGAAACCAAAACTCACAAAATATGATTAATATTTAATCACTCTGTCCAAAAAAAAAATGAAAAAAGTAAACTTTTTAAAATTAAAATATTTTATTGATAAATTGAGGATTAAAAATTATTATCTTATAAATATAATCATCTATAAAGTACAAATAGAAGACAAAATTTATTGAGGGAGGTTTTTGAAATTTTTGAACAGGAATGGTGTCCCTGTCATTGTCATAAACCTCTAAGGAGGTCAATGTAATTACCTACTAAATGACATCTTAATGATCTGATTGAATAATATCAACACTAAATCATGTAAGGTAATTTAGTACGCATCATAGTTTTGCTGACTATTTTACAATTTGATTGCAATGTAGGGGGATATTTACGGCTCGTTTCAAAGCACGTTAAGATAATATTTGAATAGAAATTATATCAAAGTTAAGAAACTTAGGGTACGTTTGATTGCGAGCATATAATTTGTACGGAAAGAAAATAAATGTTAGGGAATTCAATTGTTTAGAATTTATTTGCATGTAAATTATTAATTAAATATGTTTGATTATTTTTAGTTTATGTCTATTTTTTATTGATTTGTAGATGAGAGAAGTGAATAGATGGGAGAGAGAAAAATGAATTATTTGAAAAATAAAAATCACCCTCCCTAAAAAAAAATTTTCTCTTTGTTTTCGAGGAAAATATGGTCACATGACTAAAAGTTGAAAATATTTTTTTTTTGAAAAAAATTGTCAATTAAACACCTCAAAATAAAAAATTTTGGTGAAAAAATGATATTTTTCATAAAAAAATAAATTCAACCAAATACATTCTTAATGATTAGAGTGAAATGAGAACCATTTATAACATAAATGAAAAAAAACTGTTGAAAATTTTTATTGTAATTTAGTGCAGTTACCAAAAAAAAAAAAACTATTACATCAATGTAATTATTCTATTATTTAATCAAAATACCGAGAGTTTGTTTGACCTGATTTTTGAAAAGTTAAAAAGAGGTTTCGAGACCCTAAAAGAGTTTTTGGACGGCTTGAATAATTTTGTAAATGTGTTTTTGTCGGTTAGAAGAACTTTTAGAGTAAATTGGTCTCGTGTCTTGCTCAAAAAACAATTCTGAAATGAAAGATATTTTCAAAAATTATTTTCCAAACCAAAATTAAGATAACTTCTCTCCTATTACCGAAAGCAAAAGTGAAATTAATCATGCTTAAACGCGTATGACATATCTCCATCGCGTAGGATAACCTTCCCCAGTTAACTACTTTGAAGTATGGCCACGGAGCCCTATAAATTGAACCCTTCTACACCATTTTCTCGTCACCTTCACTTCAATTTACATCACTGCATTCTAATTGGATGGTCTAGCCATTAACTCATACTCAATTCTTTCAATAGCTATTTCTTTTCTCTTATTCTCCACCGATCGAGTCTACAATTTCCGGTAAATCTCTCTCCATTCAACCATTAAAATATATAGTGTTCTTCATCCATACCATAGAGTTACAGCATGTTTGGCCGTGCTTAAAATTGATAATTTAGTCGTTTTTCTCATCGTCACTATCCTGCTTTTAACTGTGCAGAGAGAAGAAATGGCGGCGAACGGCAATGCACGTTTGAGCCTGGCGGCAAACGGCGGAACTGGCCGGAATGGATTGGCGAAGATTCATACGGAGAAAAAAGCAGAGGGGATATGCCACGACGATAGTACGCCGCCGGTGAAGGCTCAGACTATTGATGAACTTCATTCTCTTCAGAAGAAGAAATCTGCTCCCACCACTCCCATTAATGGGATTCAAGGTCCTTTTACTGCTCTCTCAGAAGAAGAACGCCATAAACAGCAGTTGCAGTCCATCAGGTATTAAAAAAAGTTATTTGTTTATTAATATTTTTCCTTGTTAAAATTTTAATGAAAAGTATATTATGCTTCAAGGAGAAATTAGATACAGTAATATTCAAGAAAAAGTCTGTGAGTACAGGAAAAATTAACAGGAAGATTTAAGTCAGGCAAATGTATGAACATATAAAATAAAATAAAAATTTATACATGAAAATTTTCAATGAGTTGGGGCCCAGGCCAGCCCCTAAATCCGCCTCTGATTGTTATGATGTTAGGGAGGGACTTGTAAATCGTTTAGTACACTTAAATAATTAATCTTTTTTAAAACAAAAGATTTTCTTCATATTTGCCTCAGATTCTAAGGAATAAATAACACCAAAAAATCCACTGCTCAACGCTTCAAGAGAATTTGAAAGTTTTTAGTTTGAATCTTCATTTTTTTTATCCCATTATATTTTCTCTTTTTCTCGTCCAATCAATGATTTGTTTGGTGTATTGGTGGTCAGTGCCTCATTGGCATCGTTGACAAGAGAAACTGGACCCAATGTGGTGAAAGGAGACCCCGCAAAGCAATCTGAAACCCCCAGGATTTCTCATGTGAGCCACCACCATTTCGCCACCACCATTAGTGTCAGTGACAGTTCTTTGAAATTTACCCACATCCTCTACAACGTCTCTCCCGCCGGTAAATTTCTGCTATTTTTTCACTTTTCTTCTGGATCAATTTTCATTTATTGAAGTACTATTGATAATTTTTGTTTGATGTTTTTGATGATGGATGCAGAGCTTTACGAACAGGCCATTAAGTATGAAAAGGGTTCATTTATCACGTCCACCGGTGCTTTGGCGACCCTTTCTGGGGCCAAGACTGGACGTTCTCCCAAGGATAAACGTGTTGTTCGAGATCAGACAACCGAGGACGAACTTTGGTGGGGAAAGTACGTATCCACAAGAAATTTACTTAATTTTGTCGCAACCAAGTGGTTAAGTTTGATGTTTTCTTAATCATATATAATACAGGGGATCACCAAACATGGAAATGGATGAGCCGACATTCTTGGTGAACAGAGAAAGAGCTGTCGATTACTTGAACTCTTTGGACAAGGTACATACACCTATTTCCGGCTTTTATCTTAGATGTTGCAGGGTGTGCATTTTTTATTGGCACGTCGATCCATCATTTTTCTTGAAGACATGTTCTTACATGGGATAAGATGTGTTAGTTTTGAAGTAGGTACACCAAAGATGTTGATCTGATCGTGTAAGCCTGATTTAGGTGATAGGAATGTTTTCCTTCGTATCTCAATCAAAAAATACATGTAAAGGAGTCATGTCAAAGACACAATTTTCGAATAAAAAAAAGTTATCGTGTTTAATGGATGAATTTTTTTTTCCCTTGAAATTGGAAGAAAAGGAAAAATCTTCTCAAGTTATGCCTTCCTTGAGAAAGTAAAAAATTATTGTTAAATGCGGAAGCAATGGATAAACAAGTCAGACTTTGATCCCAAAGATAGGGGTGATGGTATCTGTCTTGTCTTATTATGATTGGTTATACTGTCTGGATCCTTTAACAGGATAGTCTTGTTGCTATATGAGTAAAAATTTTGTTTGCATATGCAATGGATTTGATCCATGGCATCACGAGTCCCGTGACAACAACTTTGCATCAGATAACGGCTTTCTTTAAACTTTTGTTATACCTGTTTATTGCCTTATGTCACCAAAACGGCTTGGGGTTAACTTGGTAAATGTTCTTCCATCACCACGTTAGAAAGTTAGGGGTGATGACTAGACTTGTGAGGGATTGATCATCTATTGACGTTGATTTGCATAATATGTGAACTACTAACTCGAGCCACTGTTTTGATCAGGCTGTCTCTTGACTTCCTTTTCTTTGCTTATAAGCCCATAAATAAAGTTTCAAGTGAGACTCAATTATACACTGTTATGTATTTAGTGCCAATGGGAGTGATCAAATGATTTCATCACGTTGGAAATCCATGTTTACTCAAATTCTGCTGTGAAGTTCCTGAAAGACCTAATAATGTGCTTGAATAAAATGAATTCCATACTTTCACAGATTAACTCTTCAATAATGACTTCAGGTCTTTGTCAATGATCAATTTTTAAACTGGGATCCAGAGAACCGCATCAAAGTCAGGATAGTCTCTGCCAGGGCTTACCATTCCTTGTTCATGCATAACATGTAAGTTAAATGAAATTTGATATTAACCATTATTCTGCAGTTCTGCTTTGCAGTTCTATGTTCTCTAAGCCCGGTCAGATAAGTTTCTTTTACATCTGGCAAATATTATTCTCCTATGTTGTGTCATAATCCCTTTATAGAATTTAGTGGGAGATTTAAGAAAGTTCAAGAGAGAGCTATAGAAAGTTTTCACAATAAAAAGTGTATTAGTTATTTGTACAATTGGATAACTGGGTGGGTGACAGGTGTATCCGACCCACTCCTGAAGAGCTGGAGAATTTTGGTACTCCGGACTTCACTATTTACAATGCAGGACAGTTCCCATGTAATCGATATACACACTACATGACATCCTCTACTAGCATAGATTTAAACCTTGCTAGACAGGAAATGGTCATCCTCGGCACCCAGTACGCCGGGGAAATGAAGAAAGGTCTATTCAGTGTAATGCACTATCTCATGCCTAAGCGTCAAATCCTCTCCCTGCATTCTGGCTGCAATATGGGGAAAGATGGAGATGTCGCCCTCTTCTTTGGTTTGTCAGGTAAAGTATCATCGGATCAGAATTTTCCGATGAGGACCTGGCCATGCCAAACTGATGTGTCTTCTCACCTTTACTCTGTGAATGAGACTTTCTGATTTAATGCAAATGACCTTTTGCTTTATCTTCTATCACTGTTTACTGATTTGAGTTATTTATTCTGATTTTAGGTACTGGAAAGACTACGCTGTCTACTGATCACAACCGATACTTAATTGGAGACGATGAACACTGCTGGAGTGACAATGGTGTATCAAATATTGAAGGTGGTTGCTATGCTAAGTGCATTGATCTTTCAAGGGAAAAGGAGCCCGACATCTGGAATGCTATCAAATTTGGGACTGGTATTGTCTCTCACAAGAAAATAGATTGTCATAATTTCATGTATCTAGATTTGCTGCTGATAGAATGCAATTAATATGTAAATCATATATCTCTTGTTGGCAGTATTGGAAAATGTGGTGTTTGATGAGCATACTAGAGAAGTCGAGTACACAGATAAGTCTGTAACAGGTATGTTTTTTTTTTTGGATGATTTTTTTCTATTTCATGTCTAAATGATTTTTTTCCTTTTAAGTTTTAATGGTGTATTCATATAATAGGTTCTCGGTTATGCTAGTGAGTTAGCTTCTACCCATTTATTGTTTTATCACGTCGTTGATTCGAAATATAAATTGGGTTTCATTTTTTTTCTGTTTTTACAGAGAACACTCGTGCAGCTTATCCCATCGAATACATTCCCAATGCTAAAATTCCATGTGTCGCTCCACACCCTAAGAATGTCATACTCCTGGCATGTGATGCATTTGGCGTGCTCCCCCCAGTGAGCAAGCTAAGTCTGCCACAGACGATGTACCATTTCATCAGTGGCTACACTGCTCTGGTATAGATTAAATCATACTTCTTTAGGAACAAATTAATAAAAACTATAGAAAATCTAATACTCTTAAAATACAGGTTGCTGGCACGGAAGAAGGAATCAAGGAGCCACAAGCAACATTCTCGGCTTGCTTTGGGGCAGCATTTATAATGTTGCATCCTACACAATATGCTGCAATGCTCGCTGCAAAGATGCAGAAGCACGGTGCAACAGGATGGCTTGTCAACACTGGCTGGTCTGGAGGAAGGTATTGAATAAGTTGAATTAATTTCAATTAATTAAACATGTTAAGAAAATTTATTACTATCTGTATTGAAAAGCAATTCAATTGGTCAATCTTGGTTAATCGTGCAGATATGGCTCCGGGAGTCGTATCAAGTTGGCATACACTCGAAAAATCATTGATGCCATACATTCTGGCAGTCTGTTGAATGCCAACTACAAAAAGACTGGGGTGTTTGGGCTCGAAATTCCAACCGAGGTTGAGGGCGTGCCTTCGGAAATCTTGGAACCAATAAACACTGTCAGTTTACCAAACCTTTCTCTATTTACTGTAATTTGTTCTGTCCACATGTCTTATGAATGTCTTCTGATTTTCGGATGCAGTGGTCGGATAAGAAGGCTTATAAGGAGACACTGCTAAAACTGGCTGGGCTTTTCAAGAAGAACTTTGAAGTTTTTGTGAACCACAAGATTGGGAATGACAACAAGTTGACTGAAGAAATCCTTGCTGCCGGTCCAATATTCTGATCTTTTGCTGGATTACAAGGAAGAATATCTGCTGGAACTGGAACCTAATTAAATAGAGTAGAAATAATTGTGTGGTTATATTCTTAGATGTAATAATTTGTATTCTACTGTTGAACTTAATCCCTTTTATGTCGAAATGAAAGTCATTGCAAGATTAAGTACTTCGACTTGCTGATTTGATGTCTGAGATGTATTACATTTGGGAAGTACAGAATAAGTTTTGGATACAATTTTATTTCTTCCTTAAACTGGAATTATATATTTCGATTGGGAAGATAATATATAAGATGGACTCTGAAAACATTTCAAAAAAAATGTTCTCGTTGTTAAAATTGTATTTTATCTCTGAAGGCAGATGGAACATTTTTTATGTGATCCATGATATGAGAGTAAGTTCGGTAAGGATCTATTGATCGTTGAGTAAGGGTTTATGACTAGGTCGCGAGCGAAGCGGGTCAAAGAAGTAATTGAACTACTTGTTCAAGCCACGGTGGACAAAATATTGAACACGGTAAGTAAAAGAACAAGTTTCATATTGGGCAATGGAAGATGAAATGAAGTTGAGCAACTTAATTCTAGTAATGGACAAATAAGTTGGATGGAACATCTATGCGACCTCATAGTTTGTTCAGGGCAAGCGATCGCATGCCCCTTTACCGAGGCCACAGAGGAAAAGTTTAGATGATCTATGCGACCGCATATATTTACACTATGCGGCCGTATAGTATATTACCAGTTGCGAATTTTTCAAATTTCGCACAATCTTCTATTTTAGTTAAAACTATGTTTTTGGTATCTTTGGTTATTTTTGGAGTTTAACGCTGTTTTTATTAAGATTTTAGGGATTTCATATAAATATGATTATTATTTTCATTGTAGAGACACCATTTGAGAGATATTATCGCTATGCTTGTTGCTTTTTTCTCGTTCTTCATGCAATTAATTTTGAACTTATCAAGAATTAAATTCTTGTGGTGTTCATCAATTTAAGTAAGGTTCACAAGTTTTGTGATTAAGGGGTCAAGATATTGTTGGCGATTGTCTTGATTCTTTGATTCAATAATTTATTGGGTCGAGTTTTCAAATGTTTATTTTGGCTTTCTTGGGTTTAATCTAATTTGTCGTTGGTTTCGAGTTTCAATTGCTACGTAGATTCGCATCAGTTTCCATCACAGCTTGGATCCAAAAATTAAGGTTATATAATTTAATTTCTTGTTTGTTTTTGTTTGAGTCCTTATCTTCGTTTTTCGTGTTTTTCATCTTTAAGTTATTCAATCCAATTAAAGTAAAAAAAAAATTAAAAGTCGTTTGTGCACTAAATTAGTGCTTAAATAAATTATTTTTCAATTTTTGGGCCCTTTATTGAATTCCCGCGCACTTAGAAAAAGTGTCCAATTGAATTCAAGAAATACTTTTTTGAATTTATCCTTAGCGTTTCATTCAAAATTTAAATTCCATACTTTCTTGAATCATTCTAGATCACTTTCCTTACTCAATTCTTTATTTGGACTCTACAAGGGTTAAATTTTGATTGAGATATAATTAATTCTTTAAAACACTTGCAAGAAAGCATAGAATGGAAAAATGCAGAATGATGAGACTAATAGAGGAAAAAAATCAAATTGAGTGATACTCGAGTGTACACACTTGAGGTAAATATTAAACTAGATTTAGGATGTTTGACATAGACAATTCTACTTCAAGCGGGAAGAATAGTTAAGTCATCATGATGAAGAAGGTGATACGACGATTTGAAAGGTTGTTCGGTGATATGTGACATAAAATCGATAAGCAAGAGGCGTGGATGGAGAGGTAAGACACATTGCTTGTTAATTTTAGTTGGAAACAATCTATAGAAGTTCCCAACACAAGGAAGCAAGGTAGGCGGGATTATAGAACATATTTTGTAGGTGAGTGCGAAGCGGATAGTGACATTAATGAGGATGCATGGGTGGGTGTCGAATTAGGAAGAATGATGGATAAAGTAGTTAGGCATGAAAGGAGGGGGTATAGATTCTGCTGGAGATGGTATTGATAGAAGTATGAGAAATATCAAAATGACAATTCCTTCATTCAAATGAAGGAGTGATTCTGAGGCATACTTGGAGTGAGAAAAGAAAGTAGAGTTGATATTTGATTGCCACAACTACTCGAAGGAAAAGAGGGAAAAAATTGCAGTACTTGAATTTACCGATTATGCTATCATTCGGTGGGATTGAGTAGTAACATCTAGTAGGAGGAACTGTGAGAGGCCTATTAATACATGAGAAGAATTGAAGGCTATCACGAGGAAGATGTTCGTACCTAATCATTATTATAGGGAGTTTCATCAAAAATTGCAAAACCTCTACCAAGGTTCTCAGAGTGTGGATGATTATCATAAGGAGATAGATATTCCTACGATTAAAGAGAATGTTGAGGAGGATGGGAGGCCACCATGGCCCGATTTTTGAGTGGTTTGAATAGAGAGATATATATTGTAATAGAGTTGCAACATTATGTGGAGTTGGAAGACATGTTACATGTAGCTATGAAGGTGGAAAGAAAATTGAAGAGAAAGGGGACATGTAGATATTCACTGGGTTCTAACTCTTCTTGGAAATCGAAGTGTGATAACAATAAAGGTGATGAGACTGTGTTAAAAGGTAATACTGAGCTATCAAAGGAAAGAGATGAAGTTGTTAGCAAATCTACACCCAAGACATATTCCCAACCCCCTTGGAATCGGGATATTAAGTGCTTTAGGTGCATATGATCGGGACGCATTACTTCTCAATGTCCAAACAAAAGGATGATGATCTTGCACGCCAATGGAGAAGTTGTGAGTTATAATGTGGGTGAATATGATGATATGCCGGAATTAGAATGTGCTAGTGATGGTAAGAAAGTGGAGTATGTAGTGGGATAGCTGTTCGTTACACGACGAACTCTTAGTGCTCAAATCAAAGTGGATGACTTGGGGCAACAAAGGGAGAACATCTTTCATACTAGATGCCATGTCAAAAATAAGGTATGTAGTTTGATTATCGATGGTGATAGTTGTACTAATATTGCTAGTACTACACTTGTTGAGAAATTATGATTGACTATGATAAAACATCCTAAACCTTATAAATTACAGTAGTTATATGAATGTGGAGATGTTATGGTATATATCAAGTTTTGTTGAATTTCTTAATTGTGAGGTATAGTGATGAAGTGATGTGTGTTGTAATTCCCATGCATGCTGTGCACATTTTGTTGAGAAGGCCATGATAGTATGATAGGAATGTGAAACATGATGGATTCAAGAATAAGTACTACTTTGTAAAAGACGGGGGAGTTGTTACTCTTGTACCACTAACACTACAACATGTTTATGACAACCAATTGAGATTGAGAGGTAAGGAAGAAAACAAAAACAAAGAAAGGAGAAATGAGATTAGGAGAGTAGATAGTGAGGTGGCTAATTGTGAGGAAAAAATAGCGGAACCACAAGAGAGAGAAGAAAGAGAGTCTATTGAGAGGAGAGAAAAATCAAAAGTGAGTTTCTATACAAAAAATAATGAGATTAAGAGGGATTTAGTGAGAACTAACAAATCCCTCTCTAGTTTGAATATTTTTTTTATTATAGGAACTCAAAAACTCGTTTCATGAAGACTTGTTTAGTGGGATACCACCCATCGAGTATCCAATTGATTCGATGCAAGTGGAGAATTTAATGAGAATTGAAGGAGAAGCATTCAACTAAAGCATTGCAAATAATTAATACCACGTACATAAGTGAGATGATGGTCTAACATGTAGCAATATTTTTTCACACGGGGCATGTTTTTTCACACATATTAATGCATCCAATATTTCTATGTGAGTAATAAATCAAATTTTATATGCATTCATAGACAATCAATCACTAGTTAATAACATTCTAATATGTTGCAAGAAATTAATTGAGCATGATAAATAATTGAGCATGATAAACTATGCGACCGAATAGTTTGTTCAGGGCAAGCGGTCGCATACTCCTTTACCATCGGAGAAGTTTAGATGATCTATGCGACCACATAGATTTACAATATGCGGCCGCATAGTATATTTTCGGCCACAAATTTTTTAAATTTCGCGCAATCTTCTATTTTAGTTAAAACTCTATTTTGTGGTATCTTTTGTTAGGGTTTTAGGAATTTCATACAAATATGGTTATTATTTTTATTGTAGAATACACAATTTGAGAGATATTATTGCAAGGCTTATTGCTTTCTTCTTGTTCTTCATTCAATTAATTCTGAACTTATCAAGAATTAAATTCTTGTAACGTTCATTAATTTAAGTAAGGTTCACAAGTTTTGCGATCACGGAATCAAGATATTGTTAGCGATTGTCTTGATTCTAACGTTGATTCTAGACTTTTTTGGGTTTTAATCTAATTTGTCACGAGTTTCATAGCTTCAATTGCTACGTGGGTTTGTATAAGTTTTTCTTCCTTGATTCGCTCACTATTGATCTTTTAGGATTTTGTATCTGAACAATTATGAATTTTGCTGACAAAGTGTATATAAGACCCTCATGAAGTAATCTCCACTTCTTGATTTTTTCACAATCCAATCATGTAGCTTCTCAAGATCACATGGTACACGAGTGATGTTGTGTCACTTAGCTGGCTGATATCGTACTTTTCATTGGCTTATCCTTGTAGTGAAGGAAACTAGAGTGTCCATTAACTATCAGATAATTGGGTTAGAATTCGAAGTAAACATTGTTATATTTTAAACAATATTGAGCTTCTTTACTTAAGAGTATGTTTGGTAGAGCTTTTTCTTTTCGGTAGAAGAGTTTCACTAGAAAATCATATTGGGTCACTTCCTTTAAAAATTATTTTTAATTAGACAAAATACTTCCCAAAAATTATCTAAACATGTTCAAAAGTTGTTTCTTAATCTCAGAAATTGTTTTTGACTTTTAAAATGTTGTGCTGACCTTTAACGTTAACCTAACATAGTTTGAGCTTTAAGTGGTAACAAGTTGATAGGACATTTTTCATGTAGAAATCAACTTGGGTTACCTTAAGCTCTTCAAATTCGAAAAAGAGTTTTCAAAAATTTATTAAATCATGTTCAATAATAGCTTCTTATGTTGATTTTTTTATAAACTTAAACTTTATAAAATATTATGAATTGTCACGATCTCCATGTCAAATCACCAAGAAAATTAATTAATACGGAACATACCTTGATCCATTTATTTGTATCTTGAATCTTGATTTATTTTATCTTTAAATCTTGATTTCTTGTTCTTTAATTTAATTACACCAACCTTTTTTTTATTCCTGATTATAATTTTTGATTTTTGATTGTGAGTTTTGGATCTTACTCTTCAATATACTTTTTCTATTAATTCTTGTGTTGATGGGGCGACAGAAAGAATGGAAAAATTACATATAAATTGAGGATCATAACCTTATATATAGTTTCCATATGTATTCGACTCACCGTCAAATACAAATTCTAATGAATCTGATCTCTACATATATAATCCGACCCAAACTTCATTTAGATGCTTACTAATTTTTTATTAGATCATTTTAATTTTGGGCTTAATTTTAAGATAATCTTTGTACACAATTATTTACATATGTTGGCCCACATGACAAATTAAATAATTTTTCAACAATCTCCCACTAAAGCCACATATGTTACCTTATAAATGTGTATAATTGTATGAGCTCAAATTTTTTGCTATCACAACGAAAAGCATTTCCAAACAATCTCATTAATCAATTATGTTAATATAGGATCAAAGCGATTTTCGTTACAAGTATCATAACTAAACCCTCAATGGTCATGTACATCAACACAATCAAATGACATATATCAAGTGTGAATGTGTAGTATGAAAATTACATGCAATGTGATTCAAACATGTCTATTTCCAACTGGTCCTACTTTATTATTTAGGGTGTGTTTGAGCCACATTATTTTGGAATAGTAGATTGATGGAGAATGTGTGGTTGAAAAAGAATGAAAAGTTATTGATGTTGTGAAAAATATTATTTTATTGAAGAATGTGTGGTGGAAAATGAGTAGAAGAATGGGAATGAAAAATTTAATGTGGAATAAACAGGGGCTTAATATCTTATGAGATCAAAAAAAAAAAAAACTTTAATAAGAGTGAAAAACTGAAATGAGTATTTTATTATTGAAATGAACTGAAACAAACTTGAATATGCACAATAAAAAATATGTGTCAACAAGACAACATCCAAAATTACTAACTCCCACTAAACTAGCACATCATCAAAATTTACAACACCCATGTGAACGATGTACTCACGAAAGACCTTGGGTGGTAGACCTTTTGTGAATAGATATGTTATCATGGAGTTTGTCCCAATATATTCTATAGTAACCTAAACACTCTGAACTCTTTCTTTAACAACTAGGAATTTGATGTTTATAAATTTAGACTTTGTTGAACTCCTATTACTATTTGAACTGCTGACTTATTGTCACAAAATAGCGTAATTAGTCTTTCAATTCTATGTACAATCCCCAATCTAGTGACAAACTTCCGCAGTCATATTCCTTGATTGGATGCCTCATAACAGGCTTCAAACTCCGTCTGCTTAGTACTTTTCCAGGATTTAGCTCCTCTAGCCAGCAGGAAGACATAGCCCGATTCATCCAACAAAATCAGAATTAGCATAACCAATGATCTCCAATTGATCCGATTTCCTATATGTAAGCATGCAATATTTTGTTCTCTGTAAATACTGCATAACCTGTTTAACTGGTTTCCAATGATCATCTCAGGGTTACTTAAATATCTACCTAGTATCACAACAATAAATGTTATATCCGGACATGTGCATAACTGAGCATATATTCAATCCCAATTGTTGAAGTATAAGGAATTTTCTGCATCTCCTTTACTTTAATGTCATTCTTAGGGCATTGATTGATTTTAAACTTGTCTCTCTTAGCAATAAGGCTAACCTGGTTAGCAATCCTGCATCTTAAATCTCTTAAGTACCACATCAATTTAGCTCTTTTGTGATAATTCAAGAATACCTCGAGAACGGTCGCGATGTATCTGAATCCTTAATATAAAAGAGGAGTCACCAAGATCCTTCATGTAAAAATTATTTGATAGAATTTTCTTAGTTTCATACAGTAAGCCTATATCATTGCAGGTAAGCAGTATGTCATCGATATACAATACCAAAAAAATATACTTACTTCCACTGAATATGTGGTAAACACAATCATCAACCACATTCAACTCAAATCCAAATGAGATAATTATTTGATAAAATTTGTGATACCATTGAAGGGAAGCCTGTTTAATCTCATAGATGGATTTCTTTAATTTGCAAACCATTTTCTCTGAGTCTCCTGACACAAAGTTTTTCGATTGCACCATATATATCATCTCATCAATGTCACCATTGAGAAATATCGTCTTTACATCTATCGATATAGCTCAAGGTTAAAATGTGCCATTATAATCCTGAAAGAGACTTTCATTGAAATTGGAGAGAAAGTCTCTTTATAATCGATGTCTTCCTTTTGAGTAAAACTCTTTGCAACGAGAATCGCCTTATATCTTTTCACATTATCCTTCAAATCCTCTTGATTTTTTATATCCATTTGCAACCAACGTGTTTCATACCTTCAGGCAATGAGATAAGTTCCCAAACGTTATTGTCTTTCATAAACTTTATTTCTTCATCTATGGCATCAATTCACTTTTGGGAATTATTCCTTTACATTGTTTGGTGAAAGTTGATAGGATCTCTTTTCATCAATCCAATGTCATCCTCATGTTCTTAGCGAAATATTATAAAATCATCCGAAATTGCATTTATC
>CAIGRP010060059.1:0-15070 GCA_903798385.1 Fraxinus cuspidata | reverse complement strand
GAGCGAGCGAGCGAGCGAGAGCGAGAGAAAATAAAAACCAAGACATCAAATGGGAATCTCTCATTTCCAATTCATGTTTAACCCATTTTCCCCAAATCAATTCTTTTGTTTATCTCCTCAAGAACCTACCCAAATCTTGGACATCTGTCCCACAATCGACCCCAGCTGTTCAAAATCTACACATTACACACATGGAGGGACCACATGAAGGTAACCTCAAACAATTTTTTTATATTTCTTTTGCTGTTTTCACACATGATGTCGGACGTAAATGTGTCTTTTTGTGTTAGATTTATGTGATGGTTGTCTGCTTTATGAATATAGGCTACAAGCATAATAATATTTTCTTCTTTTTTGGCCGCGTGGATGCCTGATTTTTGAACTTTATTTACGGTTTGTAGTGTAAGTTTTCCACCTTGTTGTCTAACTTCTTCACTTTTTTAATGTAGATTACATTGCAGTCCCGAAATTGGATGATTCAGGGAGTGATGGAAACACTAGAGATGGGACTGAATATTCCTCGAGCAAGGACCCAGACTTTACTGATTCTGGGAACGAGCGGGACTCTGGAGGGGATGATAATTTGTATGAATGTAACGAGACGAATGAGATTGAGGTTGGTTCGAATGTGGGTGAACCTGAGTATGTGAATGAGCATGATGTTGAAGTTGACTTTGAGATTGCTTATTTGGAATACCCTTCCTATGAGGAGCTTGTGTCTGATTGTCCATCCAATGATGACATTGGGCATCGATTTCCACAAGTTTAGGCAGAGGATGTCATGAGTAATCCACAATTCATTGTTGGTCAGCACGTTAGAGATGTTGTATAGTTTCAATAGGCAGTAAGAACGTATGGAGCTTTAAATGGGTATAATATCAATTTTAGGGCTAATGATGAGAAACGAATACACAGAATTTGCAAACCATGTTGTAGTTGGAGGATATGGACATCTAGTGTGGGACTAACAGGAAGTCTCCAAGTTATGTCGTACACTTCGGATCACACATGCAGCCGAGACCAATACAACAGACATTGAAGTTATGTCTTCCCAACTAACCGTTATATTGAGCAGTTTAAGGCAGACCTGAAATGGAAGACTAAGAGTATTCTTGTGACAATGAAGGCCAATTTGAAGACTGATATTACTCGGAACATGGCATGGAAAATGAGACGGTATGCAAACGAATTGTTGTGGTATTATCCGGCGGAGGTTGTAAGGACTAACCCATTCAACCATCATCGATCATCATTGCCAACCATAATAAAGTTTTATTGGGCATCCAGTTTGTTTTAAAAGCATGCAAGAAGGGTTTTGTCAATGGTTGTAAAAAGGTTATTAGAGTTGATGGCTGCCATTTGCGTTGATGTTTTAGTGCAATACTATTGACCGATGTTGGTCATGATTCGCATGACTGCATATATCCCATTGCATATGCCATAGTTCAAAAAGAGAACACTTTAGCTTGGAGGTGGTTGATGAGACATCTGGAAAGTGACATTCATATTGGCGACAAGAGTGGCTGGACTTTGATGACAAATCACCAGAAGGGATGATGAAATGTTGTTTTTGAATTGTTTCCAGCTGCCGAGCATAGGTTCTATGTACGCCACATGTATAACTTTTTCATGGCCGGCTTCAAAGGGAAAACATTGAAGGACTATCTTTGGCGTGCCAAAAAGTTTACTACCATTTCAGACTACAAACGCTGGATGCAACAAATACAAAGTGTGAGTGATGATGCTTTCAAGTGGTTGATGGAAAGATTACCCCATGATGGAGCAATCACACTTCAAAGTGCATTCAAAGTGTGACATCTTGTTGAACAATGGCTGTGAGGTTTTCAACACGACACTTTTAGAAGACCGCGAGAAAATGATTTTGGACATGCTGATATCCATGCAGTTAACGTTCATGAAGTGAATTCAGATGAGGCGAGATAAAATAAGTCATTATGAAGGCCGAATTTTCCCTAAGATCAGTAGAAGAGTGCATTCCATTGCAAATAGATCAAGAGATTGCATAGTACATTTTTTTGGTGGTCCTAAATGGCAGGTGGATTGCAGTTATGGTACGTACGCGGTTGATCTTGAGGAAAGAAGTTGTGCTTGCGGACGTTGGGAATTGACTGGGATACCTTTTCTGCATGTTATGGCAATCATACGACACCGTAGAAATGAGCCTGATGAATATGTCGACAATTGTACACTACCTAGTCATACTTGAATTGCTATGGAAACATCTTGGACAATTCCAAGTAAAGGGTGGAGACAGACTAAAAGAAGGAAGCAGGCAGATGAAGTCATGGTAAGTTCGCGAGGGAGACTGTATGTCACAATAAAGGGAAAAGTAACAATGACATGCTCCATCTGGGGTGTGCGTGGACACAACAAGATGCATCATTCCATGCGACATCTTGTTGTTAGATGTAAGTGATTTTGTATCACGGGCAGCTTTGAATTGTATGATTTTGTGACAAATGTTTTCCATTTATTGTTGTAGGATATGTTTGATGCTCCATTGGCAAAAGTTTATCCCAACCAATCAGGGAAGAACTTGCAAGCGTAAGACGAAAATATTGATAATTTTTCTGTTTAAAGCCTCGCATTAGTTGCTTGCTTACATTATTTTTCTGTTTAGAATTATGATTTTGGAGTTCACATAAGTATTATTTGTTGCACAATTGAATAGGGAAAATTGACTTCAAGCAGACGCAACCATCCCTCAACAAGCCAAACATGATCCGAATATACTACCAACTGCCGGAAATGAAAGACGCACTGAGGAACTGACAGAAACCTTGATGGAAATGGTTGATATGCTACAGGAAATAGAAGTTGATGAGTCCTCACAATTACGGGCCACTAGAGTTTATGCACGGCGATGCGCAAACATGACTGCAGCTACTTCTCGTAGATCATAGAATTGTAGGCAGCCTCGAACAAAACAACTCTAAGCTTAAACAGCTTAAGCTGTGGATTAAACAATTTTATAAGTCGTACCATGATATAGGTTGAAACTGAATGTTTAGGGAAATGTATATCCAGCTCGAATGTTTATTGACTGCAATTTTTGAATTTTTGTTGAAGTGAACGTTTGTGTCATGGAAATTATCCAAATATTACCTTATCAAATGTGTTAACTTTGTTGCTATATGAGTGTATTTGATTTTTTTTATTTATATCATTTGTGAGAAATTCAGTCTTCGTTAGGTACTTTAACATTTGACAAAAGAACAACCCATCAAGTGCAACAAAGTGTAATTACTAACAAATGAAATCAACAACACAAGCAGGTACTGAACTTCAACTTCATTACACCAAACTTCATTAGAACAAACTGCTTACAATTCACATCAACTCCATTCCCCTGCATACTACAACATACTACATTCCACCAACAAACATGATCAGAACAACAAACTAATAAGAAGAAGTATAAGGAATGCCCTGAATGCAGCCTTGTACGTTTTAAGAATTCTGCATTTTTTCTTTTCTATTCTTCAAGTCTGTTCTTTGAACGTAGCAGCCCATTTATTACAAGCTTGTACCTATCATTCGGTGACTCGTTGACCCAATCAAATAAATTACAGGCATGAGTCCGGTTTGTTCCCGTCCATGAAGTCCTCACACATCCCAAGTGCCCACAATAGCATAAGCTTCGCACGCCTCTCTGTCCAGATGCTTGAGACATTGTCACCGTAACTCTGTCCAATATGCAAAACGCAACTGCCTTCGTTCGGCTACAACCTGTTTGAGGCACTAAAGTTCAACTAGTGGGTTATGGGCTACAATCAGATGGAAGTAGAAGAATGTGAATTTTTGGGTACAATTTGTGGAGAAGATGAAGATTTGGGTAGGGTTCTTGAGGAGATAAACAAAAGAAATGATTTAGGGGAAATGGGCAAAATGTGAATTGGAAATGTGAGATTCCCATTTGATGTCGTGGTCTTTGTTTTTTTTATCTCTCTCTCTCTTAATAAAAACGTGAATTTGAAAAATGAACTGTGTCCATATGAAGAACATGGTTTCATATTTCCCATTTTTTTTATTAAGGTTTAAAATAATTTTTTATTGTCACTAGGATTAACCATTTTTGTGGCACACCATTAGTTGCCACGCGAGATTACCGTCCTCCACCTCAGCGAAAAAATTAATCGATTTCGGGGAGTGAGGGATGGAGTACAAATGTGACAAGTTCAGTGAGCATTATAAAGCATTTCATACTTTCAGCAATTCGTGACCAATGAATAAGTTTATTGATTTTTAAAACATTTCACTCATTTAACTATGTTGCATTTAATTTGAAGCTTGCATTCTATATTATTGTTGTAGGATGCAAGCACGTTTCTAGTGCAAAAGAAATTCAAAACAATTTTACATGCAAATTCNCTATATTATTGTTGTAGGATGCAAGCACGTTTCTAGTGCAAAAGAAATTCAAAACAATTTTACATGCAAATTCGTGAATAACAGTTATGTTCCAACAAAAAATAAAAATAAAATTTGGGAGTTATGAAGTACTCTTATATATGAATAACAGTCGCGAGATGGAAGTAGTTCTATTTGAATCCACACACAGTAGTAGAGAAAATGAAATGTATCTTATTACTAGTCAATATCTAATATCACATATACATGTCTTTCTTACCTAACGTAAACCAAACATTCTTCTTAGATTTAATGAGGTTCGATAATCAACCATCGAACATCTATAAGTGTTGGTTTAGAACAATTCAAATACATATGTCTAGTTCAACTCCCTTCCTTGAATCAATAATAATCCATTATATAACCGGTAATATCTGACAATCCAAATTATGCTCCATCTAAAATTGCAGATAGCTGTAAAGGGAAAACTAAATTTCTGCTAAGATTACGGAAATTCATTGTCTATGGAAACAATGCCATTGCTGATATAATTTGAATGATAAAAATCATTAGCAATGAATATTCAAATCCCAACCCGTATTATATGCAAATAAACACGCAGTTACTATAGAATTAAGAAGAGCAAAGAAGAGAAGAAGAAAATAAATCAATATGACATGTATGAGAAGAAACATGGATGAGAAAAATACCTGAAAAGCTCATAAAATCCAGAAAATTCTAAATAGAGAGAGAGAGAGAGAGATTCAGGACATCACAGGGGTGCTGAGTTTAGGTAAATTTAAGGTAATACAGGTATAAAAGTATTGAAAGAAATACATTTTAGGGTTGAAATCACAGTTTGAAAACTTGAAATTTTAGGGTTTAGACATTTCGTTTCAATTTAAGAATTCTTGGGATGGGTGTTTCGATCAAGTTATGGGTATTCCTAATTAGGAAGACGGGGGTGTGGGAGGGGGGAAGGAATCCAGGTGGATCTCAAAAAACTATTATGTCTAGATATTTTTGTTTGAGTATATCTTTTGTACGCTGCTCTGCAGGACAAATGTTGGAAAGAGAGGGAAATAAAGAATTTAAATTGTTAGAGAAAAGAAACAATGTGAGGTTTCAAAAGACTCAAAGCCTAGACTTTAATAGAATATGCCCTTTATATTTCCAAACTCTTCTAGATGCAAGAGAATAATTTAATGCATAAACTGTGCACGTGAGAAAACTTGTGTGTAGCTTGTGCAATATCTTTTACATCTTTCATAGTAATATGTAATTAGAAATATTAATTTAATTAATATATTTTAAATGAGAAGTCTTTGTACATATCGAGCCTCATGGTATTTTATTTGTTTTTTTTGGTTCAAGATAATCACATTTGTACCTAATTTGTAGTTCGAATATACACAATTTAGTAACTAAATGACTTACCATGATCACAACCTACTATGAATCCCTCAGTACAGTATATTTGTCATGGTGATGGTCCTTGGGGAAGTTAATTCCCTAAATGGTCGCTGAAATTTTCTTAAAGTTCCCATGGGGTCACTAAACTAAAAAACTGCTCCCTTTAGTCACTTAACATTGAAAATTGGCATCTCATCCATTACTGCGTAGACGATGCTTGCAAAATTGGAAGGATTTGATGACATTGGTAAGGTATCTCACGTGGCACATATTTGGAAACTACAAATCAGATTTTTACATAAATCATGCTATAATTAGTTAGAGACTATAATAATCCAGCTCATGAAGTTTGCAAAATTCAGATTTTGAAAAGATCTACATTTGGATAAAACTACGCATTCAATAGTCATAAAAAAAAAATCCAATTATGCATTGGATGATTTTTGAATAAAATATGGTCACATACCAATAGACTCATGCTCATCATCAAATCCTTCCAATTTTGCAAGCGTTATTTGTGTAGTGATGGATTGGGTACCAATTTTTTAAGGTTAAATAACTAACACGGTCAGTTTTAAGTTTAGTGATCCCATGGGAACTTTAAGAAAAGTTGGAATAGGGAGATATAAAATTATATGTAGGTTCCAGTCCGTAAGTATCGTATATAAATAAATGCTATTGCAATTGTTATATTCTCCTTTCTAGTCTGTATAAATGAACCAATTGATAGCTGGTCCGGTACTTTCACAAGCTTCAAAGATACCTTACGAATGTCTTATATCTTGAAATCCCCAATTGAGTACATTCCAAACCTAAGATGATCCCTAAACCAGTTTCCCCATTCATCCAGTCCTCTTGAAAATAAAAAGTTAAAACAAATTAAGAAAACAAGAATATGACAAAATACCTTCTACAATAAGTTTTGGGATTCCAACTTGTGGTGTTTGTGTTCTTCCTCTTTTCTTCATACAACTGGATGTAAGGTTCTTTTGTTTTCTCTGCTGCACCATGTAAGAGTAACATTTTTCAACATAAAGGTCTGTTTATACAATAAACATATCATAAACAACACACATATATGCTTTAATATTTCACTTATGCTTGATTAATTTTCATTTAAGGTTTTGATTGGCTTGTTATTTTTAGCTGACCATTTTTTAGGACCTTTATTTGGTAGCTTTAAATACTTTCTTAAGGCGCTCTGTTATGGACAATTAGTATAAACGATTTTGTACAAGTGCCGGCTTGCTCGTCTCAGGAAATCATAAATTTTTGGACCACCGATTACACACGGTACAAAAACTCACACTGATCACAAAAATTCATTCCTAGGTATATAACAAGATTTCCTCTTTACAAATCCACTCATTATATTTAAGAAATTAGTCCCATTAGATTTAACGATTTATTGTTAGTCTGTATATCTGAATCATTTGATAGTCTGTATAGCTGAACCATTTGATAGCTGCTCCTAGACTCTCACAATCTTCATAGATTCCTTACCATTGTCTTGCGTCTTGAGCACTCCAATTCAGTATGCCAAACCTAAGACTATCCCTAAACCAGTTTCCACGTTCACCCTCCCCTCTTGAACATCAACAACATTTTCCACTAAATTTAGCTTCTTGTCTGCTAATAAATTTTCCGGTTTCAGTAGCTTCTACAACAAGTTTCGGGTTTCCAAATTGTGGAGTTTGTGTGTTTCTTCTTCTTTTCTTCACAGAACTGGATGTAGGGTTCTTTTGTTTTCTTTACTGCATGACATAAGAGCAACAGTTTTTCTAAAAAATGTAAGTTGATACGGTAAGTATAGCATCACAACACAGGTATATGCCTTAAATATTGACTTACGCTCGATTCATCTTAACTTAAGTTTCCGATTGACTTGGAGTTTTTGAAGCTTTAAAAACTTTTAAGGTGTTCAGTTATGGAGAATTCATACAATCCAACCAAAACACTCGACTCTACTCGACTAGAAGGGAGGGCAAGTTTCTATACGCTACTAATCAGACCAAAAGCGCAATTAAATCTTGTAAAAACGCTTGTGAATAAAATTTTTAATGTAAGAACAGATGTGTCTCATCGAGACATTGGTTATAAAATTCAATGTCTGGTTGAACTTTTTGACTCATTAAGATACCCAACTTCATTGGCTATAGAAAAGGTATATGTGGATGACATTATATAATTAAAATAGTGCAAAATAAAGAAAAATAACAGTATAATATCATGGATGTGAGCATGTTTCAAGTGGAGTGGAAAGGCAATCCTAATAAAACAAACACAAATGCAAACTCATTAGCTCTGTGTCCCAATTACGAAAGTAACATCATATATAAAATGCCTATCTTTGGAGGAAAGACTATACGATAGTTTAGTTCTACCATGGTAGGGATTTGAAGACATGCACGTGTTATGCACGAGCAATGAAGAACTATTTTATTGCTTCTAAATGATTCAAAATCAATCTCAAAAACAATTGATCTTATCCTGGAAACACGGCAAGAACTGGAAGCAATTTTTATACGTCAATTCCCCTAATAAGTAATTGAAACCAATAGAAAATTGAAACAAAAGGAAACACCAAAAATTTTTGCCTTGCCTCAGATGTTGAGTCATGAAGTACATAATCACCCATTGGAACTTTACCATAGACGATAAAGCTCCTTTGTACAAGATTTCCCAAAGGTAAAAAAACAAGCTTGTACAATAGCTGGCTTTATTGCAAAAACACATAGATTTTTGGATCAAAGATTACACACTCTACAAAAACTCACATTGATGACAATAATTTCTGTCCTAAATAAATTAATTGGTTCACTCTCTTCAAATTTACTCAACGATATTTAAGGTCCTAGTCCCATAACATTTCATGAGTAATTGTTAGATGGCATATTAAGCATTCTTTAAGAACCATATATAAATATGTGTTGGTCCAATCGTTATATTCACATTTCTAGTCCTTACAGATAAATTATTTGATAGCTGCTACAGGACTCTCATAAGCTTCAAAGATTTCTTACCAATGTCTTATATCTTGAGCTCCCAATTACGTACATGCCAAACCTAAGACGATCACAGTTTCCCCATTCACGAAAGAATGTGATAGTTATAGAGGATACTAATGACAAATTCTTGTAAGTTTGCAGATACGGGCTTACGAGGCTATCGTGACATTAGTAGATAAATGGACAATAAAAAGGACCAGACTAGGGTCCCCATGGTTCTGAATTGGCAGGTAACATATACCTCTAATGCAAAAGATATTACCACTATCCTTGCCATCCTCAAGTGAGTATATATTTGCATTTTCTAATTAAATGTGTCCATCAATTCAACGCACCACAATTAACATGTGTTGGAATGTCGATATGTTAGCTTGAAGTTCGTACAGTGTTGACCGCTTAATTCTAGGAGATGAACACAAGTACGTGCAAGTACCTTCCGCCTAGAGAAGATGATCCAATCATCAATGCCTATTTGGATGGGAGGAGGTATGCAGATTTATAATTCTACTTTGTATTATTGCACGTGATAAAATTAAAATAATTACGAACGTTCTTATTTATTTAGGAATACTCTCATATTGCACGGTGATCTCCGTCTCCATGCACACCACAACAAGTAGAGAAAGATCCGTCCCCATATATGTCTTCATCAGTACATTGACATGTTGCAATATGTCAATCTCTTACACCACATCGACCTTCACCTCCTATGCGCTCTCATTGTGCTATATCCATTGACGATTTATTTCAATATTTGAGTAGGCATGTGTTGAACGTGGAGTACAAAGAATTACGAGTCATGTGACAAATTTTGTGCGATCTGAAATAGGACTTTTAAATAGCAAGGCTGATCCTGTTATTAAGTGGGCACGACCCCCATCATCTGACTAATGGGATGATATGAAGGTTCACGTGGGAGACGGATGTTGGGGTGGGACAGAGAAGGTGTCGAAAGGGGCGGACAAAGGGGAGCAGAGAAGATGCTTCGGGGTCGATATGGTATCCAGGGTGACAGAGAAGGTGGCAAAGGGGCACGACGAGATAGCGGATAATATGTTAGAGGTAGCAGAAAGGGTGCGAGAGATGGTGGAAGAGCTGCTGGAGGGAGTGGAGATGATGCCCAATAGGATGGAGAGGGATGCCTAGGTGGCTGAGAGGTTGCTCAAGGGGTCGGAGACACTGTCCGAGGTGGCTGAGGGACTGACCATGGTGACGGAATGTAGAAAGTTAAAGGCTGAGATGACTATGCTAGAGGTGTTGGGTAAGAGGATAAGAATATAATCACAACATGTGATTTCTTCATTCACGACCAAGACAAAAAGAAGATCATTTGTACATGATACGATCTTTGACGTCTTCTAGAGGTCAACCTGGGAAAGGAGAAATTATTATTTAATTAGTTTAGAAAGCTAGGAAGTGGTTAAATAATATTATCGCATATATTGTACAATGAATCAACTTAAAATTTCAAATAACTTCTTGGATGCATGTGTTCATTTATTCCCTATTAAGGGGGGAAAAAAAAAAAAGCACCACCTATTAGCAGCTAAGTGCCAATCAAAATTTGTGCTGTTAAATTGTTAAATTTCCATGTGCAACTATTCACTCTACGTCCGCTTCTGGAAAACTAATTCACAATATCCGTCCAGTGAAACTTCCTTTTTAATTACAGGAAAAACTATTTGTTGCTCTCATTGTGCATTGTTGTCTCACAAGATAAGCGCGCTTCACACACTCAAACAAGTAATTAAGAAGTTGACAAATTCATTTCCAACAAAGCATTGTGAAGTGGACTTCTCTCAAGAAATCATATTGCATAAATAAGAAACATTCCAACATATACTCTATGAACAAGTGCAGTCTAAAAGTTTCTGAAATAGTTGGTGAGAAAAAGAGTGATTCCTTTGGAGAATATTCCATGACCAATGCTTCATCTTTGATCCCAACAGTAGTTCTCAATAATCTCTCTCACAAGCTATATCAAAAGTGCAAAATGCAGCTGTTGAGGTGGAAGAGATAGAGAAGCAATTAGCTTTGGCAAAAGATCAGGATAAATTTACTGCTGGTGATCAATTTGTTGACCACTGAATTTACCAACTTCTCTCAGGCGAATCATCATAATTAAAAGACATTCGATGCAATTGGTGGCAGCAATAGCAGGTTGTGATTGGAAGCAGCACAACATCTTGAACAACAGTCTTTGTTTAAGAAAAGATTGTGGACAAAAGTGCTAATTTCAAAGTTTCATTAGGGAAGTTTGCATGAAACTACAATGTACATGGAGGTGCAATTGATTTTCCAATAGCACGAACAAGGACTCGAAGATATTTTAGATGATAATATATATATATATATATGAAGAAACACCAGCTCCGGCATACTTGTTTCTTTAACTTAATCTAACATTTTTTGCTATTTTGCAGTTATACAAGATCATGAGGGCAAACTGGAGGGGTACCTCAGATTGCTGAAATTCCAGAGTGAAGATGATTGCTGGTTTGCCATCCTTAAATTCTGATTGACATACAGAGACTGAAACATCAACCACTGATATGTTGGAGAGGTCGGCGAGAAGCAAGAGAACCAGAAACAGTTGCAGCATAAGAAGGTCCAGATCCAGTCGACTGTGGAAGAGGACCAGCCTTAGGAGAAGCATGCTGATCAGAATATGGCGAAGAAACGTGGAGATCAGCCATGGCGGCAGATCCCACGGAGAGTGATAATTAGGATTTCCAAGAGTTCCTGCATTTTTTCTTGCTGTATGATGTTACTTTTCATAGTAAGGACACTGATTTAACGAATTTATATTTATGTTAATTTGTGTTTATTTTATCAAGTTTACCTTTCCATTACACTTGTAACATGCTCACATCCAAGGTATTTTACAGTTATTTTTCTTTTTTTGCATTCTTTTAATTAAATATTGTCATCAGTGATATCTTTTCCATAGTCAATGAAGTTGCGTATACTTAACGAGTAAAAAATTTCAACCGGACAGTAAATTTGATAAGCAAAACGTCTGAATGAGAAAAATCTGTTTCGACAACACAACTTTCTAATCAAAGCACTTGTACCATATTTAATTGCGCTTTTGGTTTGATTAGTGAAGTATATCCACTGGCCTCCTCTTATAGTCTCTTATAGTTATAGTCTCTTATAGTTGAATAGAGTTGAGTATTTTTTTGTTGGATTGTATGAATTGACCATAACTTAACGCATAACGAAAGTTTTAAAGCTAACAAAAATTGGCTCTAAACATTGGTCAGCTAAACCTCCAAGTCAATCAGTAAATGAGAAGATGAATCCGGCATAAGTGAAATTTAAGGCATATACCTGTCTTGTTGATGCCACGCCTACCTTATCAACTGAAGTTTATGGTGAAAACTGCTACTCTTACATCGCATAAAAGCAAAAAAAATCCCTTACATCCAGTTCTATGAAGAAAAGAGGAAGAACACAAACACCACAAGTTGGAAACCGTTAACTTGTTGTGGAAGTTATTTTGTCGGATTCTTGCTTTTGTAATTTGTATTAATTTATATTCTCAAGCTACTGTAACTGGAAAATTTGTTATCAGGCAAGAAGCTAAATTTTGTGAAACATGTTGCAGATGTTCAAGAGGAGAGGGTGAATGGGGAACCTGTTCAATGATAGTCTTAAGTTTTACATGTACTTAATTGGGGAGCTTAAGACATAAAACATTTTTAAGGAATCTTTGAAGTTTTAGAGTCTAGAAGCAGCTATAAAATGATTCATCTATACAGACTAGAAAGGTAAATATAATGATTGGTCTGTCACTTATTCATAGATGGTATTTAAGGAATGGTTTGCAAAGTCAGCTAACAATAAATCGTAAAGTCTCATGAAACTAATTACTAAAATATTGATGAGTAAAGTTAATATTAATGAGTGAATTTATAGAGAGGAAATAGTATAATATAGCTATTGTAATATTGATAAGTTTACGCAGGGCCGGTTCTGGCCCAAGGTAAACTAGGCCACTTCCTTGGGCCTCAGGAAAAGAGGCCTAAAAACTGCCTCAGTCCAAAACCCCTCAAATCACTAAAAAAGTAATACGTGCTAATAAGAGGAATGGAAGAGATCGTGAATCTATTTCTCTCATCATCTTCATCAAAAATTCTAATAATTCCCAATTTCCGACACATTTGCTGCATCTTAACTCTGTTAAAGGTTTCCAAAAAAACTCAAAAAATTCAAGGTAAGCTTTTATACTATTGTTCTATCTTTTTTTTCAAAATATTTAATTATGACAAGATATTTTATTCTTGAATCATTGATATTTGAGTACTTTTGGTTTTGGGTTGAAAGAGTTTCTGTGTAAAAAAAAATTGAAAATATTATCATTGGCTTCGAGTCAATTTGAAAATAATGGAATTTTTGGTTTAATGGAGTGGGTTTGATTTTTTGAATGTCCAGTTTCCTTTTTAATTTTTATAGCCCATGAGAGAGCTTAGAGAGGAATTATAATTTCTTTGTTAATAATGTTTTGGATGAAATATTTTCATTTAATTTCTGTCAAGGCGTAAACAGGGGTGATTATGGTGCTTATGATCTGAAATTGATGCTGTGTGATATAAATGGTGGACCATGATGGCCAACCAAGTGAATGCAATTGCTCAACTACCGCTATGCTAGTTCGACTACCGTTAAGCAAGCCTGACTACCACTATGCTAGTTCGATTGCAATTATGGTAGATCAACCACCATGACTCTCAACCGCCTGACAGTTATTGCTAATCTCACCAATCGTTTAGCAAGACCACTCAGTGCGTGGGTAAGATCCGCCTAGGGAGTGGACTTGTGGACAATAACCTTTTACCGGTTAAATGGCACCAAGCATCTATAAATACTCCAAAGGAGTACACGCGCTAGAGCTAAGCACAGATTATCAATCTATTTTTCCTACTCATGGACTCGGGACTCCATCTCTTGATTGCGAGCTTCTAAGGCATCGAGAAACTTCTTCAAGACTGATTTTTCTTCTTGAAGTTACTCGCTTCCTTACTTTTGTCCTCCTCGAGAGCCTTTAATTTCATCGTTAGAAGGCGACTCACCTTGACAGGTGAAGCTTGCATGGTCGAAACCTGGTAGTATAAAGGTAAATACTATTGTCAGGCAAACTCAAAGGTATAAGCATAACCAAAAATAAAGAAGTAAAGTGAGCCCATACGTTCATCTGTCATGATGAAAGTTCGACCATGTCAACTTTCTGCTCACCCCGAGTCGGAGGGAATCTAAGATTTTTGAGCGAAGAACCTTCGTTTGATTAAATAAAGTATTACATGTGTAGAAGTTTTCAGTAGTGAATTTAGAGAAATAAAGACTTACATGCATTACACTCTGTAGACATCTTGTGACGTTCATTCTCCTGTTCATTGAATTTTTAGGGGATGACTTTATTCCATAATCTACTTGTTAGATAAATTGTTGTCAAACGACCTTCCTACGCGATGATGTAAGTATTGTCTCTATTCAGTCGGCTTTGTGATAAATTGTTGTCAAACGACCTCCTCGGGCGATGATTTTAAGTCACTATTTATTCAGTCGGCATCAACCAATTACTGAAGTGATATATCGACACTACAAATGCAACGACTTAAACCTACAACAAATTTGGGAAATTTGAAGTAGCCTAATTTAATTAGAGCTACTCTTAGCCCTACTCATAATTCCTTTGGATGGTTTTTCGGTATATAGCTCATTTATTCATTACCTATTATACTCTTGCGCCTAATCACTATTTACCCTTATACATTTATTTGTGACCTTAAATCATGATATTTTATTGTCTTTGTGATCAAATTCTATCTAATTTATGTTATATTATGTTTTGTAGTTAAAATTTTGTGTTTAATGAAGAATTGGTTAAATTGTTGTCAAACGACCTCTTCGGGCGATGATGTTAAGTCACTATTTATTCAGTCGGCATCAACCAATTACTGAAGTGATATATCGACACTACAAATGCAACGACTTAAACCTACAACAAATTTGGGAAATTTGAAGTAGCCTAATTTAATTAGAGCTACTCTTGGCCCTACTCATAATTCCTTTGGATGGTTTTTCGGTATATAGCTCATTTATTCATTACCTATTATACTCTTGCGCCTAATCACTATTTACCCTTGATAAATGTATTTTATACATTTATTTGTGACCTTAAATCATGATATTTTATTGTCTTTGTGATCAAATTCTATCTAATTTATGTTATATTATGTTTTGTAGTTAAAATTTTGTGTTTAATGAAGAATTGG